>QGOH01011900.1:0-12326 GCA_003313155.1 Boletus sp. MG95 | reverse complement strand
AAGATGCATACTTGGTGAATCTACAGATATGTCAGTAAACTCGGCCACAATAAACAAAACAAAGATACTCACATCTCGGGGATGCAGGGCTGAATGACGGACTGGTCGGCGAGTACCGCGGTGACGTAGGACTAAACGACGGCGACTGGGGACTATACCTAGGCGACGTCGGCGAGAACGACGGTGACGTGGGTGAATATCTCGGACTCGTGGGTGAGTATCCCGGCGATGTCAAATTTAGTGCGGGAGATGTGGGTGAGTAGGTCGGCGACGTAGGTGCCCTGCCTCGGTCATAGAACGGCGAGGTTGCGTACGGCGATGTTCCAAAGGGTGATGTGGCACCGCCGAATGGCGATTGAGGAACATATGGGGATGTGGGGGAGTACGCGTTGGGAGAACTCGGGCTGTAACCAGGTCCAGCAGGCGACATCCCACCGGCGCCGAGGGGGCTTTGCCCATATCCAAGGAACGAGAAGCTTGCAGCATCTTCGCCACCTTGAACGGCGAGCGGTGAGAACGCGGCCGACTCGCCTTTGAACGCGGTCTCGGACCACGCAGGGGAGTTGGTATCATATGGCGTCATCGCCACTTGTCCTGGTGTTATACCACCGTCCGCGTGTGCTGCGAGCATATTCTGGACCGGGAGGCGGTGATCGACAATGGCGTCCTTGAGCATATCGATGTCCAGTGCAACGTCGAAAGCGCCGGTTCCCATTGGCGCCAACTGTCCAAACATCACATTCTCCGCAATACCGTGACAGTCATCCTTCTCTCCTACGGCTGCAGCTTCCATCAAGATTTCCACCGTTTCCTCGAACGAACAGCGCATGAGAGCACCCGTATCGGCACGGTTAATACCATGTCGAGTGATAGCCATCAGTGTACCACGGTGGGTCATGAGGTCGCAAAGCAATGCGAGATGTCGGTAGTTGACATACGAACCATCGAATTCAATGACACCACGTAACTCCTTCATGATAGCTGCACGTGCGGCCTCGATGCCCAACACGTCGAACACCTCCACGCAGCTGTTCGAATACATCCGCGTGAAGTCGACGCCATCGACACACATGACCGCCTTGAGGTTGACACCGTCCGTCTCCAACATCCATTCCTTTTTCATCTTGATGGCACCCTCTTCGTTGTGGAACACCTTGTCGTGCTCCTGTAGGAAGACGCGGCGAATGCCAAGTACTCCGCGAAGACTGACGGAGTTGAGCATCGTGTTCTCCAACTGGCGAAGGAATATATCTTCTTCGACGGCACCCATCCCATCCTCGTCTTTGTCCGCCCCACCAAGGACACGACATCGGACGACGAGCTTCTCGGAGTTGTCTTCACTCCAGATGACAAACAGGTCTGCTTTAAAACTCTCCGCAATCCGACCGGCGACGTACGCCATCGTCAACTTTCTGTCTATCATCCGCGCACGGTCAAGCACCAACCGGAGGAGCCACGGGGACTGGAGATGCAGCTTCGATTCGATCTCTTCATCCGGAATCGCGAAGAACGACTCCACGAACACGGAGTCCTCCTCGATGATGGTTGAAGTAGGGTCCGGGTCGTACCAGATTTCCACGGCGGCGGTGACGGTACGGAGCGACGTATATGCCAACTCTTGCTCCACATTCTTCGCCAGCGTACTACTCTCTGCAAGTTCCGGTTCCAGGTACACCGAGAGCGACGGCGTCTTGATGTTGGAGGCGACGTTGATAATCTCCTTCAGACGTGGGACACCGAGGGTCACGTTTTTACTGGAAACACCAGCGTAGTGGAATGTGTTCAGCGTCATTTGGGTGGCCGGTTCACCGATCGACTGTGCAGCGAGCGTGCCGCACATCTCGCCAGGGTTCACGAGCGACTGGTTGAACTTGGCTTCAATTTCTCCCAGCACCCACTCAAATGCCTCCCGATTCAGATGGTACTGCTCCAGCACGCGTCGTGTCGCTAGCGTCGCACGTACATGCATGCGGAAAGTGAGCGAGGCATTGACTTGCACCTCCCTGCTCAATGGGTCGTCCCCGCTGACAGTAACGAGTCGCTCGGTGAGTTGATGTACAGCGTCGACGCTGTAAGATGGCTCGAGGTCGCTGGGTTTCCGCCGATCGATATGGAAGATCTGCGTAGCGTTCTGGATGATACGCTGTAGGTTGACTGGGAGATAGTGGGGTGTGAGACCATCCGCGCGGGGGAATACGAATGTTCGCAGGTCACGACGATCTTGTACGAGCCGCGCATATTCTTCATCCAACTTGGCCTGCAACTCCAACGAGCTGTCATCGATCCCAATCTGCAAAACACCTGGTAAAAACCCTCCTTCTTTATCCGTTACATCCACCCGGTAGTTGTGCTCGAACTCCTTGTCCGACATCGCGAACGTGTCGATCTTCTGCCGCTCGATGAACGCGCCGTCCATCCCGTCTTCACCGTAGATAAACTGTATGAGGTCTCCAAGAGAGTTCCGAACGGTACCGTCATAGCAAACCATGACATCCTCCAGCGCCTTGACAAGACGCCGCTGGATATAACCAGTCTCGGCCGTCTTGACAGCCGTATCAATCAATCCCTCTCGACCAGCCATGGCGTGAAAAAAGAACTCTTGAGGCGTCAGCCCCCTCAAGTATGAGTTCTCCACGAACCCTCTTGCTTCGGGACTGAAGTCGTCCTTCGTAAAGTGCGGTAGTGTCCGATGACGGAATCCGAACGGTATACGGCGTCCTTCCACACTCTGCTGTCCCACACAGACCGACATCTGAGATATATTGATGTAAGAACCCTTCGAACCAGCGGTGACCATCTGCTTGACGTTGTTGTCCTCCTTGAGATTCTTTTGAGCGTATTGACCGGAGTCATCACGGGCGCGATTCAACTCTCGCTCAACCTTGCTCTCGAATGACTCTCGAATGGTCATCCCCGGCATAGGCTTGAGCCGGTCGTGGTAAGCTTCATCGATAATCTCTGCGACTTGCTGCTTCTTCTCCCCGATGCGCTGGGTGATGAAGCTCATAACCTTGGGTCCAGCGATCGTATCACCAATGCCGATACTAAAACCGTTGTGAAATAGCCAGAAGTTGACAACCATCTGAATCCCCGTGAATACCGACCGGGTGGCCTCCGGGCCCTTCTCACGGAAGACCACGTGGATCAAGCCCCCCTGTGTTGCTCCGACGGTCTTTTTGTCCACGATTCCGAATAGGATTTCACCATTGTCGATCATCATACCATCGTCGAACACAGGATTCGACGATTTCGGGTCAGGCGCACGGTGGATGTTGATACCCCGAGGAATAACCATGCTGAGAATTTGCTTCCCTGTCCAGAGAGGTTTTGGCTTGATGATTGCGGGAGTTGGGACATTGCCATCCCAATCGGGGACCCAGAGAAGGATGTTTTGGACGTGATTCCAGTCCAAAAATGTGTCTCGCAGGGTAAATTTACGGATACCGCACAGCGTGTCCTGTACGATACCCATAACGGGTTTGTTGGCTTGCGGGGATATAATCTGCAGAGGTTTCGTACTGTGCTCGAAGGTGATGCTGAGGCAGATTACTGACCTGGCGTGGAACCCATGCAATCTGACTCAACTCGGCACGGGTTTCTTCAGACTGGGGTATGCTAAGTACCCGCTATGTCATTTGGATAATCAAATGAAGTCGGGTGGACGTACTGCATGTTCATTTCATCACCGTCAAAATCGGCGTTGTAAGGTGGTGTGACAGACAAATTTAAACGGAATGCTGCGAATCAAACCGTCAGACTTGCCACCTCCTAACCCCGAATGAAGACGCACTAGAGTACGGCATCAACTTCACCCGATGGCTCATCATACTCATTTTATGCAAACTGGGTTGTCGGTTAAAAAGAACGAAACTAATGGTGGTTCACCACGTCAGCGCATCCCAACCAGAGCCTCAAAACAAGATGACATACTCTCCATCTCTGAGATGCCTCTCGACGATCCACCCATACTGAAGGAAAGCATCCGCTCGCTTATTGTATCGCAAGTCTATACGTTCACCCGTGTCCCGAACGACATATCTTGCTCCGGGATATGTTGAAGGACCATTTCGTACAAGCTCCTGGAGGTAAGCAATGTTATACGGCGTCACTATACCCAAATATCAATCCATTTCGAAACTTTGCCACGTCAGCAGGCCGCACATACCTCGCTCAGGATACGTCAAATTCATGGCGATGCTTCTCGGTACACCAACCTCATCCAGCTCCAGATTTGGATCACCAGTGATGACCGTACGCGCGGAAAAGTCCACACGTTTCCCCATCAGGTTACCACGGAGACGACCTTCCTTTCCTTTCAGGCGCGCACGAATGGCTTTCACAGGACGGCCACTCTTCTGCAACGCCTGCGGTATACCGGCTATATCGTTGTCCATATACGTTGCAACATGGAACTTCCCGTCAAAGAAATAGCCGGATAGCTACGTCAGCAACGGAATGCGAACAGGCGTTGGTCATTAGACTCACCTGTAGCAGTTGCTCAAACTCGGTGATGACATGTGCAGGAGCTCCCTCCTGTTCGCAGCGCCGGACATTTGCAGAAGCTTTGATGATGTCTCCGAGCTTATACGTCAAGTCGTCCTCACTCCTCATCGCACCTCCATCCACCGCTATACTCGGACGAACGGGAGGTGGGGGGACAGGCATCACAGTCAAAATCATCCACTCAGGCCGCGCATATTCGTCCGAAAGGCCAATCAAGTGCAGATCCGAATCGGACATCTTTTTGAACGTCGTATGCACTTCGGAAGGCGTAAACAGCCTTTTGTCCGGTTGCAACGACTTGACGTCCTATATGGGTATAAGGTAGAACGTTTAACAAAGCCCTCAACGCGTTGCGTCGCTGATACGAACCTCGTCTTCGTCCTTAGGCCGCTTGTACTGGACGAATAACTTGAGACCCTCCTTGCGAATAACCGGTTGGATGTGACCACAACCACCATGCCCTTTCTTAGGCTCATCGACATCTCCTTCCACACCCTCCTCTTTGGGATCGTCAGTTTCGCAAACCATTTTTGTCTTGCAGTGTGACCAGACAACGGCCATCCGTGCTTTGGGATCGCGAACATGCCGTATTTTGTCCGCAAAATTGGGGTCGGACTGAAAAACGCACATGATATTGGATGAACACCGACACGAAAATTGAAATGATGCAGGGATAAAAAACGTCAGTAAACATGTTCAGAAGAAAGATGCGACATGCGCAAAAAGGTCATTACTACGACAAAAAAGCGTGACAAGGAGGCAGCGGACAAGCACATCATTGATGTATATGCAAGGCCACAGGATGCGTCGTCTCTCACCTGCGTCACAGGCAAGAGAGTAGCACGGGAGTTGGGACCACAGAGTATGCCGTTAGCACACAAATAGTGGTCACCGGTCCATTTTCCCACTCCTCGTTCAGCGCCCCATTTCACCGCGCACCTCGTGTCCAACCAACACTGGGCGCTTGCAATGGCTCACGCGGCGATCAAGCGACCGAAAACGCGCGTTAGCCACGCCACAGCAGGTCAAACGCCTCGATAGCTCGAGGGACTGCCGTGGTGCGGGTTTGGGGTTCTCCAGTGGATTATGGAGAGAGCCCCCAGAAAATTGGGAGGTGGGGTGCGAAACGAGTAGAGTTAGATGCGACTCACGATATCGGCCTTAAGTTTCCCACAGTTTACACATATACACTCGAGAATCTTTTTCACTTTGACAATAAAACCTTTGTTGGGTATGAAGATTCATCTGGTATGTACAGAAAAAGGATGGGACGAACCTGGATGGAAGACTGGCCTGGCTAATTCTATGTGGCCAAAGTGGCCAGGACACTCGGACATACCCTCTCCGCAGGTTTGGCACTTAAAGTTTCTGTCGATGGTACCCATGCGAGGATCCATCAAGCCACCGAGCTTAGGTTTATGGGTAGTCTCATCCATGACCTCTGGATGCTCAATCTTGGCCACGGAATAGGCTTTCTGTGAAATAGGAGGACAATCAACACCCTGGACAGGAAATGGATGCGGAAATAGCTCGCACAATTTCCTCTGGAGAAAGAATGCCAAATTGAACTTCCTTGACCTTGCGGATGGGAGCCGCCGAGTACGCGAACTGGTGACCAAGCATGACTAGCAGCGATAGAAACCGAGCGCGCGTCTGAATCAAGCAGTGGGAAAATTTGTTGTAAGGGAGGGGAAAGAAGGTCCAAGACGTGAATTAACGCGATTCGGAGGTCGTAAAGATATTTGCGAGGAAGAACGTCGATTATTTGCGATTTTGCAGGCTTTGGTGTAGGACTGTTGGAGTGGCTGAAAAGGCGAAAAAAAGACGGACGAAACCGCGGAAAAACGGATAAACGAGATTCCTTTGGCGTTGTACAAGGCCAGAGGCTCGAAAGGACACCTTGTAGGGATCGTTGGGGTGCACAACGAGGAGCGCTGTTGACCCGGTCTTGAGAGGCGATGGCCGTTTGAAAACAACCTGTGAATGAGTCGCACGTTCCAACTCCGCCGCAATTCACGCGCGTGCCGGCTCCGAGTCACACCAGTCACTTGGTCACAAAACAGGAAAATGGGCGAAAGAACCCACACATGGGGGGTTGATTTGATAGCCGACTTCAAATCAGCTTACTAACCATGGCCTTTGTGTCGGAGCTTTAATACCGGAGCTATGTGGGGCGGCATGCTGCGGCTGTGTGCTAAGAAGCTATCAAGGCGTACAACCACCAAAGCAGAATGACATCGTTGAGCAGCTGGCTCTGGGGAACGTCTCAGATCGACGATGCTGTCGGTGAGCAACGTCCTCGTCGTCGCAGACGTCGAGCACGCGCTGACACGGACCTGCCTCAGACAAGGCGACTTCCGAGCTCATTCCAGCCGGCGCTGAGGACGTCGCACTCAATCTCGAGATATGCGACCAGATCCGCTCAAAGTCGGCCCCCGCAAGGGACGCTATGCGCGCGCTCAAGCGCCGTCTCAACCACAAGAACCCGAATGTACAAATCCTCGCCCTTGGCGTGAGTACCCTCCCTGTTCCTCGACACGCGTCCCTCATCTGTGCCGCCAGCTCACAGACATATGCGTCAAAAATGGGGGTGATCATTTCTTGACTGAAATAGCTTCCAGAGAGTTCATCGACAATCTTGTTTCTATCCTCAAGATCCCCAGTCTGAACCACGCTGTGAAGTCTGACCTACTGAAGTACGTTCAGAATTGGGCTCTTGCATTCGAAGAAAAACCCTCTTTGAGTTATGTGGGTCAGGTCTACAAGACACTCAAGAATGAAGGTACGCTTGCCGCTCTTCATCATCACCTGTATTACTCAGGGTACCTAGGGTTCGATTTTCCTCCGAAAGACCTTGCTCTCGCCAACTCAGCCATGGTGGACACATCCACTGCCCCAGAATGGATTGATTCGGATGTTTGTCTCCGCTGTCGAGCTCCCTTCACGTTCACAAACCGGAAACACCACTGCCGCAACTGTGGCCAAGTTTTCGACCACCAATGTTCATCCAAGTCGATTCCCCTTCCCCATTTCGGTATAACTCAGCCCGTTAGAGTCTGCGACAGTTGCCACTCAAAACTTTCCCGCAAGGTTGAGCGGATGTGCGTGTATGACACTCATCCTTCTCACTGTTCATACTTAGCCTATGCAGCGACAAAGGCCATCGTCATTCCGCGAGCATGTACAGCCCCCGAAATAGCAACGCCCGCGACCTCTTCGACGCTGAGCTCCAACGTGCGATTCAACTCTCCCTCCAGGAAGTCGGTGGATCCTCTGTGTCCGCGAAACGTCCTGGGTATGTCCCCTACCAGCCGCAGCCGTATTCCCAGCCCTTGGAACCACCCGTTGCCGACCGTATGACCTACCCTGACAAAGACAGACGATGGTCGGCACCACCCGCAACCGCAATTGCTGATGATGACGATCCAGATCTGAGAGCCGCAATCGAGGCAAGTTTGAGGGAGACAAACATGCCGAAGCCGAGTGCGCCGACGGAAATGCCATCCGCCGAAGACGTGGGCTACAATTCTTCTCACCCACCAAGTGTCACTCCTACGCCATCTGTACCCAAGATTCCGGACTATGATCTCGAGCCTCTTGAATCAGATGTCATCCTCACGTTCAGCCAGACTATGGAGCAGGTACAATCCCAGGGTGGAAGAGACATGTCGCGCTATCCCGCCGTTAGCGAACTGCTTGACAAGGCGAACGGGCTGAGACCTAAGCTCATGATGAGCTTGGACGATACAGGGAGGAAAGAACGTAGGTGTTCCTTCCACCTTTCAATGCTTAATCCTCCTAAATTCGTTCTTGTTACTTTCCGATTATAGAGCTCTTGTCCGAGATGCACGAAAAACTGTCGCAAGCGGTCAAACTCTACGACAAATTACTCACAGATCAGATCTCCCACCCGAGTTGGCGTCGTGCATCATCGGAACAGGCTCGCGCATCGACGGTTCCTGCTGGACCAGCGTATGCCCCCAATGGGTATGCCCAGTCCCAAGGACCAAATGGATACAACCAATGGGCCCTCTCGTCCCCTACATACGTATCGCCCCGAGGGGATACCGTTTCGTCCCAAGTCCTGCAACCGCCTACCGCACAAACTTCCTTCCAACCATCGTATGCCCCGCCTCCGCCTCCGCCCCCGCTGTCGAGCACATCGGGACCGTCGTACTCCCACTCTTCGTATTCCTACAACCCTTCCGTAGTTGAACAAGAGCTACAACGCCAGATGACGTCACCACCTGTACTTCCTGTGTCCTCACCACCGCTCCAACCGCTCCTCTCCGGTGTGCAAGCAACGCAGAGCTATCAACCTGTGTCCATCCTACAAGCGATCCCGACAATTCCCCTCGCGGACAACCTGGGTGGGATAGAGGGACAAAGACAAGGAAACGGGAAAAAAAGTGTGCTACCTCCCCTCCCTGAATCTCAACTGCAACCCGTCACACATCCCACACCAACTACGTCAGCACCTGCACTTCCTTCCTCGGTTCTTTCCGTCAGTACCTCACCAGGCAGAAACACCGTCGTGCGCGCTCGCACGATCTCGTCTCGCCCACCCATCGCTTCTTCGCCTCCGTCTGCACAGCAACATTCATCCCTTGCGCGCTCGTCTACGGTTTCACATGTTCCACCTACCCACTCCCGCACACAGCCCCATTCTCGCGTACAGCCTGTACACACTTTCCAACAACCCTCGCATCCACTGCCTCCTCAGCCCCAGTTAAACCCGTCGCTTCCCGCCTTCCCTACCGTCCCGACGAGCACGCCGCAAGCGTTTGACCTGTACGCACCATCTGTGCCGTCTGCACCCCCGCAGGAACGGAGGGAGGAGATGTTGATTGAGCTCTAACTTCCTATTAGATAGCACCGTCGAATTTGCTACCGTGGCTGACTAATACATATAATGGTCGTGAAACACTTTCTGCCAACCAACTGACTCAACTTGCGGGGGCCCATGTCACCTATACTCGAACTTGGCAGTCAGCACTGGGGGTCACTTGATGTGGGATGTGGGATGGTCCTATTCTGCCTCGCTGAACACGGTCGGAAGGGATGACCAAATAATTATAATGGCAAAGGAAGTGGTTTTGAAACATTCCACGAATTGGTCAACGGCGTGACTCCATGAACTCGGTTGCGCATTCGATAAAAACACAGGACCACAATCTGACCGAGTAACCTGGATTATCAACTAAGGAATGCTATCAGACCCCGCAAGGTTCCTCGTGCTTGGGACATGAAACATATCAAGGCCTGAGGGTCTCGAGTTACGATTACAATCCATGATTAATGAATTATAAAGGGTCTAGGACTTCCGGTGAGCGGAGGATTGGCTATAAGATCGACAGGAAGTGTTTACAATATGGCCGCAAATAAATCGGGCAAAAATAACGTACGCTGCCAGGTGGCCCATGAGCGAAAACCCGAATTCGGCGAGCCTGACTCTTCAATTTAGGCAAGATACGAGAGGAATCGTGCGGCGAGGGAGGTCCAAATAATCCTGGACTTCCGCTGTCCGGTACCAAAAGGGTGGGCTCAACAGACGGAGGGGTGAGGGCTAACGCAGGGTTGGCTACAACGCAAGCATTGGAGGATCGAGTTTTTTTTTTGGGTGAAAAGAGGGTAAACGTACGTTGCCATGTGACCCATGCGGGAACTTGTCTTTCAGGAGCCGGGGGTGGAGGTGGCCCTGGTCTCGGAGCGTGACGGTTTCCTTGCAATGGGACAGCACGCCATCCCGGACGAGGTTGTGGACTTTCGGGTAGAGGGATACCAGCTGGTGATGGCCACGCATGGGGAGAAGAGCACTCGGATGGCCTGGAGTACGTAAGGCAACAGTCCAGATAATGGACAGAGTAACGAACCAGTCAGTACCCAATTTCACTGGAAGGATATGAGTATCACAACTCGGTAGTCAGCAAGGAAAAGTACGTGCTGCTGGATACGCCGTCGTTCCTCACGCAAATTGCCAACTTCCCTCAAGAGTATACGAACTTCGCTACTGAGAGCCTTGCTAAATTCGTCCAGATACTATCAGAATGTAACGTTAACCGGATAGTTTAGCCAGGCGAGAGAGTGATGGTGCGTACATGTTGAACGTTGAAAGGGACCTGCTCGTTTGCTATAACACGAACAGCGCTGATAATCTCCTCGTTCTGTCTCTCGCTGTCTGCTCTCCAAGCTAAACAGACACTAGTAAGCAACCAGTTCCCCCCGGTGTTTCGAGTACAAGTACTTACTATCTGAAAAAATTTAAAGCAGTTCTCTGTGTTCTACATCCCATTTCTGAAGTTCACTAACTACTTGCTCGATCCCTAACCCACGGTGTTTAGTGTGTGGTACCACCCTGACTTTTCTGCTTCAACTTACTGGCGTCATCCTCGATCGCTTGCATTTGATCCTCCTCATGCTGCTTTGTCGCCGCTTGGTCTTCCACAAGCCACGACACCATGGCCGTCAACTCTCGTATCTGTTGACCGCATTCCCCCTTCCAACGCAGTCTCTCCGACCACTGTTGCTCCATCAAAACCTTCTTCTCTCCGCAGAGAGCTAATGTTTGTCGAATCAAATCGGAGGTCAGCCAGCTGATTGCGCAGTGCTTCGATTTATTCTGTAACCGCTACTCGTGGTACGTTCTCCGGTAAGAAGGGCGACTGCTGTCTGTTATCTAGCCGAAAGCGGTGACGAGCGAGTCCCTCTTCGAGAGAAACAATTATACTTTCACAGACTTCGTGAGCACTTTCATGTTCGCGATCTGTAGTGAATGACTCATGCTCGCAAGCCGTCAGTTGAACAATGTGACCCGACGGAGGAATGTGGGGAGGCGCCTGCGAGTCAAATTTTTCAATTATTTGCTGAGATGCTAGATGTGACGTGGATCTTGCTGGCTGTCGAACTTGAGATATGCACAGTTTTGGAATTCAGGTTCTCGCTTGCCTAATGTGAAGTAATTAGCGAAAGGCAGGTGGACCACATCCATGACCATATTCAAAGTCACAAGTACGCGTACCCAGTCAGGGTGCTAGAATACGACAAGGTCAGGGAGACACCAGAGTGTTCGAGTTGGGGGGGAAGCCAAAGCTGCGACGGTGACCTTTTGGGAGGTCAATGATGATTTTCGACTTGATTTCAGGCCGAATCTTCCGTTTTTGTTCGCGTGTCTATCATCCGTCTGTAATCCCAACCCTGCGCCGCTTCGTGGTCCGATCTTCCGGCTCCTCACCCGCATCCTCAACAGTCTCGTCGTCTTGCGCTCTAGTCACGCCCTCAACCACACCCGTACCAACATTCGCACTTCCTTCAGCTTCCCCACCTGGACCTCTATGCCCGCGACTCGTTTCACCCGTTCCTACATAACACCCCAATGCGCTACACCACACGTATCCCCTACCCAGTACCCTCGTCAACACGTCGTACGCGCCGACGTTGGCAAATGGGACGTTCGTCCTCGGGTCACGGTACTTGGCGGGTTGGCCTGTGATGGGACACGTACGAACCGGCCGAGCTAATGTCAAATGATGGCCAAAGATAAACAAGTAGGGGGGGCGTTAAGTACAGATACAGACAGACAAGGAAACAAGGAAAAAAAGAAGTAAATGTGTAAAACGAAAAACACTTACCCAACGGCCGCCCCTTGCTCGTAAACACCTTCACCTCGTCCCACTGTACATGATCCCCAAACATGGCCGACATGGTGTCTTTCCATGTGGGATTGGAGGGGATGGATTGGGAGAGCTCGTGGATAACGTAGTTCTTGCAAACATCTTGAGTGCGGTGGGTGATGAGGGGTACGGTGGGGGTGGGTGGGAGTTGGG
>QGOH01011067.1:0-10959 GCA_003313155.1 Boletus sp. MG95 | reverse complement strand
GACGGGGAGACAACCGCACGAGGACATCATCCTCCGTATGAATTACGCCGATGCTGCGTGGATGCACGCGTGGCAGACGCCAACCCCTCCAATCCTCCTCTGCCGGACTAAAGTCGAACGTGTGGAGCAATATTATCACGAGAACCTTGATCTCGTATACTGCCAACCATCTTCCTTTGCACTAAAAAAACATCATTAGCACGGTGAAGCGACAGAGAAAGTGAGAGGCGATACCCACGATTTGCCCACCACCGCCCAACGAATAGAACTGATATCCTTCCGTCTGCAAATGTTTCCTCCGGTACGGATGCTGCGCAAACCGATCAACCCTGAAGGTCTCAGGATTTGGGAATGCCGTCGCGTCCATATGGGCGGCCTGGACATTCCCAAACACATACTCTCCCTTCTTGATCGGTACCGTCCCATCCTTGACCCTGAGATCAAAGTCGCAACTGGCTTGGCGTATCCCGGCGTGCAAACCAGTCAGCCTCATGGTCTCCATGATCGCAGATGTCAATAGCTTGAACGACGGATCATCCAGCTCGCCAGGGTCAGCTTCCAGCAACGCCTCCAGGCTGCCGAACCTTTCCACCACTAGATCCATCTCTGCGCGGACCCGTGCGAAGGCACCAGGATTACCTAGCAGAAAGGAAAGCAAGAAAAAGGAGTTGCTCAGGGTATTGCTGTGAACCCCCCACAGGAAGTTCAGCACCAGCTGAGCTCCTTCCGAGGACTGGATGTCGTTGTCCTCGAAAGCCTTCATGAACCCACGGGAGAATCGGTCATCACAGTCGACGACCTCCCCTTGCTGCAAATACTCCTTGAGGGAGTCCAGTAATCGCATTCGTGCTGCGTAGGATGGCCAAGACCGTAGCAGTGTCCTCCCGAAACGGTACGGTACACTTTTGTTCAGGGTCTGAAAGTCTCTGTAGGTGTCGATCGGAAATGCACCTCCGAGAAGGACGAGGTTTGTCGCAGTGTAAAGAGGCTCGTTGGTGAGTTGTGTCAGTGATACTGGTCCGCTATGATCCCGAGCAAAGCTCTTGATCTGAGATAACAACACGAGACCGAACCCCTGTGTGGTCTGTCCCAAAGAGCGTTGGGACAAGGTCTTGTCAACCAGTGGATAGAGGTCGCGGATCATGACTTGATGGAGATGTGCGTAGTTGGTCCTGACCCCAGCGACGACATAAAACATCTCTCGATGCATGATGTCGTTACGAAGGAGCTGTGAAGAAGTCGAGAAGACGGAAGAGATGGCATCACCCGAAGAGACGACTATGAGCCGCCAAGAACCAAGTGACACCCGGTACACGGGGCCGCATCGCTGTCTGGGTTTATGCTTGTATCAGCCGATACAGTCAAGTAGGCTAATACTTACTGGCATCGAGAGAGAAAAGCACAAGGGTTCAGCGCATACAGCAGCCCGTTGTCGTACCCAGCCAGTAAGCTCGGCACTTGAGGTAGAAGCCCTGGGGTACCTGCAAGCCTTAGGAATGTATAGGCTGCGGCGGCAGCAACGAAGAGGATGAGTAGACACATGTTGATCTGGGTTCAAAGACTGGGGATGGGTTACTATTTATCCCTTTAGTCAGGTACGACATTCCGTGCCAATGCAGTGTTTCTGCATGCATGGTTATTCTATGCGACTTTTCAAAGAGCCAAGACGATTGTTTATTTCCTATCTTCCATACAGGAACGTTCCTTGATGCCCGCTCCAAAGCCCTGAGCGCAGCCCCAAGAAGTACCGAGTTCGGGAACAACAAATACGGGAGACCGCAGATCTAATGTTTCAAAGCTCCGATGTTGTGCGTTAGCCTGCGGAGTGGTTTGTCACTGCTCACCGCTTGGGACAATGCTCCTTGTGTGAAACATGACCATCCCCTCGCACGCCAGAACGCCACCAAGTTGCGGAGAGAACGCAAGCGAGTCCAAGGAACGAGATGCTTGATTTGGGCCGATCTGCTTCTTGTGTCAGACCGGCAATGGAGAGCCGTTGTCGTCGTGTTCAAATGTGAGTCACATCCGACGGTTCCTTAACTTTGATTAGCTTTGGAGCGGCATCGCATCTTACTGTAAGTGTCCAGGAAGTGTCAGAAGACCTGCGTTGTGTGGCATTTGGAGGGGAAATATCCGAAAAGACTTCACCTGCGCCTGATGCCGTGCCGAGAACCGCACAGGTCCCCGCGCACGCTGAGAAACAATAGGAGGGGGGACACGTTTTCTTGGCCGCCCACCACGCCCAATGTACATGTGAGAACTCAAAAATAGCCTTCAAACCTGGTGTGCGTGCGAAAGCAAAAAGCTAATCGGCACAAGGAACTTGTACCACAGCCTGGTGGGGGATCAAAACAGGCAGACACAAATTCTGTGGTGTACGCTCGCTGCCCAGTGGCATCGCGTTCGCAACCATTGAATTCCTCAAGGTACTGTCGATAATGTACGCTTGATTAGGTGGTCTGTTTTTTGGGGGGTTGGGAACAGTGGCAATGGAGTTCGCGAGCTTTTGAGCCCGCATTTTTCATCAGCTATCGGGAAATGGCGATGACAAGAATTCTTGGACATTTCCAGTGTTAGGAATCCGATCAGCACGCCAGAGCTCAAGCCCGCCCGTCCAGCCTTGGTTGGAGTGCTGTGGGCTCCGCGTGAGCCCTACCGTGCTGTAAGTTCCGAATAGAATCTGAGACGATGTTCCCCCAGATACCGTAGCGTTCGAGGTTTCCACGCGCATGCCGTACATTCCCTGGCGCCCTGATAGTGTTTTGGCAACGTGCCTTTGGAAGCACATATATCTGGGGGTTATTGGCATTTTTTCATCTTTTAAAAAAGACACTTTAGTGACTAGCTGAGCGCTTCGGTGGGAGAGCTTCATGGTACCCCAAGGACTTCATGACTTCGCAAACTTCGTTCCTGGGAGATTGAATACCGAGTTTCTGGAAGCCCACCGCGAGGTGGGAACACTCAGAGAGAACGTGATGAACGCGTGTATACGGAACGGGGAAGGATGAAGGATACAGAACGTCGACGGCTACTATATATATGGTCCACTAGCAATAGGAATGTGTGACGTAGTGGATGAAGAAAGTGAATGACGTCGGAGGAGGGTGTGGCTTACAGTTTCCTTGGAGTGCAGCGTAGTTGCGAGGCCGGTTTGACGGGCTAATACCTCCGATAGGCTTTAGAGGTGATACTTACGACATCATTTGAAACGCGCGGGGCTTTGCAGGGATCCATGCGCATGGCCAGAGGCTGTTTCCCGACGTGTTCTGCGAATTTCAGCCTCCATCACACGTACATGCGGAGACCGGTGATCACTGTGTCCTCTCACGATGTACAGTAAATACTACCGCGCGAACAAACAAAGGGCCTTTGCTTGCTCAGGATTGTCCTGCCAGTGGTGTTTTGGCGACACATTTCCGCGGAATGGGACGTGCGACCAACTTCGTGTGTGGAAGTAAACTAGCCAACATTTTGGCACGATTTCGCTACACAGCCCACTAGGACTCTCAGCAAGCTGTTCTGAGAGGCGAATATCCTGTATTGGGCGAAGTCCCTCCTTGACCTTACATACGCGGTGTCTCCCTTCGCGCACTGCTTCGTCGCGGTCTCCAAAAGGTTCCCAGCCCCATTTCCAGCACCTGTTCCTGTACTAGATATTTAGACAATGGAAGCGCACCGCCATAAAATAACATCAACAGATACAACGTGAATATGTCGGGGTGTGGGTTGTCCGTAACACATTCTCCGAATTGCTCCCACATCATCAAAAGCCGAGGAAACCATGGCAAGGTGTAGATATGCTCAGTAAGATGAGTTACCATTCCATTGGTACAGTTGAACCTCGAGAGGAAGCTGGGGTCATCGTCACCCGCAAATCCTCACGCCTGCCACATCAACGTGGAAACCACGTCAGGATGACCAATCGTACTACATTTGAGCACTCCACCGCTTCCGATGATAACACTGGTTTTCCATCTTTCCATCACCAAAAAGCTCTGTATTCTGGAGGTGTGCCAGCGGGACGTATACAACTGTTGGGATACGCAACAACTTGCCTCGAGCTCCCGCTATGGGTCTCCTTGGAACTCGAAGGCAATCCATCAGTAGGATTAGAATTCTTGGCACAACAACAATAACCTCCTGGCATGTTTCAGAGCTCAGAAACGTTGTCTTCCCTCCGGTGATCAGGTATTGACACTGACCCAGACTCTGAGGTTTCCGAACATCGGGCATGAACGCCAAATACACGACATTCGGATCGTTTCCGATAGGAAAATGGGAAGTTCGCTCAGGTCACGATTAGCGCCTGACCTACGAAAAGCCCGTGAACATTTTTCTGTGTTGACTGCATCCATTGGCGCCCTCCTCGCCGAAACCCCACGACCGGCAAAGGCATGGCTGCTAAGACTCGGAGGCAAGTTATTGAAGCTCGTCACTGCTCATGACCACAGTAGGGAGTCCCAAGGTTCAAACGAAAATCGCCGTCTTCACGAGAAGCCAACGAAATGCGATGCTCAAGCTACCGGGCACCGTCGCTACCACGTGTGTTCAATTATTTGGGCTCTCAGCACCGACAGGCCCCGGCGTTCAAACATTCAGCGTTCTGAAACAGACTTCGGACCTCTAAAAAAACTCAAGGTCAGAGTCCGGAACAAGGCCCGAATTCCCAGCTGAACAATATTCGGCCTGTTCAGTGTAACACAGGTGAATGGGGCATCGTTGAAACATTACGGGAACGTTTATTTTCTCGCAAGCAGTATTGAGTAACGTGCTCCCGGCGGCCGATGTGTTTTTTTTTGTAGTTGCCTATCGAGGACGAGATCGCGACCCTGCGAACTGCGCTTGGACTTCGAAATGAGAGGTTCCCTCTGAGTTCTTGTCGGTCTGAAAACGCGCCCATATCGGCACCACTACCCATGCGACGACCGGTTGGCACAAGTTTTTCATTCGCCAAGTGCTACGGCTGCTTGTGGTGTCACGTTGGGACAGAATGGTGCCCATAAGAGAACCCAGGCCCCCATGGATATTCCGCTGAATTCCATGTCCTCACAACTTACCCCGTCGTCCATCGAGCAGGAAAATCAGGACTTGATTGTACTGATGGAACAACTACGTATTTGCAACTATGTCACAAGTCGGTGAGCGTTTCGAGGCGAGAGAACGTGGCACTTACAAAGCTTTTCAGTCTCCGCGTTGGTGTTCATGCTATACGACATCATAATCAATCTCGAAACAGAGGTGGGTTTCATCATGTTGTGCGGGGAAGGAACAAACATGTTACCACCAGATAGCTTTAGTCTGGGGTTACCGCCGAAACAGCGATTCTGCTCTCCCAATCCACTGTTTTCATAGAGCCAAGCAAGTTTTTGTTCATCTGCTTTTCATCTTTTCTCGGTATTACGGTCTTGTCTTCTTAACGTGCGTTATACTGTGATTACTCCCCAGTCCACCAGGTTTCTTGATTGGACTAATGCAGGATCATGTTTGCTGGTATGCTTCACTTCACCTTCCTACACGCACAATTGATGTTGGATAGTCAATAATACCACAGGACTCTCGGTCATGGTTTGTTATAGTTTACTTCTAGCATTGGTTCCACAGTGACGGATCGCAAAGTTGTAGGTTTCTGTTTCCTTCTGAAAACACCTCAAACAGATGCTACCAATCCTATTCAGCTGCAAGAGATATTACTATTACCTTATTCTGTATGGTCAAGAAGTGTCGTGATTGTATGCCGCTAACCAGTTAGCCTCTTTCTAGGGCAGGAACAGTCGTATATGTGACTACTGTCAATGTCATCTTCGCCATGCGGATCAATGCACTGTATGGAGGAAACCATTACTGTGGGATATTCCTTGGCTTCCTGGTTATTGGTGAGCTCCGTCTTCGTGGAACGTTCCGGTTGTCTCAGCCAAACGTTAGGAGAATTTTTGGTTTGTAGTCAGGTTCACGGCGTGTGGCCGACACAGCTTACCATGCATTCTACGTTGTGACAGGTGGAGTTTTCAATATGTGCCGTAATGGCTGTGCGTACCACAGCTGAAATAGTGAGCCCTCCGCCCTGGATCCCATGGCCGGGGTGCATGATAAACTCCCGTATCACTCCTGCTCTCACCCTCGCGAGCTGGTAAGCGACCGAAGAGTTCCATCGATATGCCTCAAACGCTGATAGAAATGTAAAGGCTAGGAGCACTCATCGTCTCCAGTGAGCGAATATGACCCGTCTTGATTGCATGTCCTGACGTGTCTCCTAGCCATTTTTGGTGTCATGACTTTGAAAAACATCCTTTTCGACAGACACGAGAAAAATTTGTCCTTGAAAGACATGTTGAAGCTGCCTCCCAGAACAAGGGTGTTCTTGTACGACGGGGTCACCTTTTATTTCCTGTACGCGCTTGGTTCCCCTTCGCCCTCGACTTCTCTCATACATATCTGGCCTTACAGAACTTTCGGTAAGGCGGCCGCCACACGTGGGGAAAGAATCCAACTCATATCAGCACCCGACAGTCATCGTGTTGGTCTCCACCGTTGTCCTAACTGTCGTACAAAATGAACTGTCCGTTTTACCCGTTTCGTAAGCTCTTGGCCCGCGTCCCTGCCATCCTTTCGTCCTCAGGCCTGACATATATACACATATGCAGGCTCCTCGTCGCAACATATTCCTATTGCGTGAGTGTTTCTGATATATTCATAGCGTGCCTCGTTGCATCATGTCGCGGCTAATTCGCCTCCGTAAAGGCTTCTCGACTTATCCTCAACATCAGAGCGGTCGAGGACGAGGTTTGTCCTGCAGACGTGCCAGATGATCCGGACTCGCTTCCCCCGATACCTTTTCTGACGTCGTCCGAGCTTGGCGAGCAGCCTGTGGCATCGTCGTCGCGGGTCTAGCGGGAGACATGGGTTGATCTATCGCCCCAATTATCGGATCCAAGCCGCGTTCGTCGCCAGCCGCCCGCTCGCACGAGTTGCAAATGGAAAGGCTTCGGGACAGGGTATGCCTATACCAATAGTACTGGTCCATCCATCGCGGATCCCCCTCGTAGCGCTAACCATTCAAATCCAGTCCAGTCTCCGATCGATTATCATGTTCCCTCGGCCTCATGCAGTATAGTACAATCGCGCGCCGCATCGTCGTGTGTATCCCTGCCCATTTGGATTTTCTTTCTGACGTCGTGTCTATGTTTCAAACTGTCTCGTGATCCGATGTGATCGTCTAATTGTACCCTGTAGTACCCTTTGCCTTTGACGTAGTACTAGTGAACTCTGAGTCAGTCCAGTGCCTCGCCCGTCGTTCGTGTCCCTTCGATCACACGCCTCGCCCAATCACCGTTAATGTGCCTCGTGAAGCTCATCACCACCGCGCCAAACGGGGAGGGTGAGAAGATAATGGATCCGGCCGGTATCTATTGTGATTCCAGTCGCGTGTTCCAACCATCCCCACTTCCCAGAGAGGGGGAGGGACGGCTGACACTCCCATACCAACGAAAAATCAGGGATTGAAAGCCCCCCCAAAAAATCATGCCTATCAAGGGCGACATCGTCGAAAGGTATGGGTACAACACAGACAGTGAGAGTGCGAAATAGGATCAGAGCAGCTCAAATATACGATAGGATGCGATAGCGAACATCGACAAGGTTTGCAACGGGATGCGGGCGAGAACGGGACGCAGGCGTAGGACTCCCTGACGACACCTACGAGCGCCATGACAGCCCAGCTACGCCATTTCCTCGTCGTCCGTGTCAGAGATGTATTCTTTACTTTTGCTGAAGCGGTGGGAAAGGTGAATCAGTCAGGTCAGGCTAGCATTGGGAGGCCAGAGCAACGCACAATTGTTTCTTCCGTGGCCCACCTGTCGCCTCTTGGTCTTCATCATCGCGGACGACCCGCTTCTTCGCTCCCCGCTGTTGTGCGTGAGCAATGCATCAGCGCTCAATAGCATCAGCACGACCCACGCCACATACCTTCTTCGCCGGCTTATTATCCATCTCATCATCACTAAACAACTGCTCGTTGTTATCCTCGCCGCCCTGATCGCCCGATCGTTTCAGCTTTCCTTTCCGCTTCTTCTTCGGTTCAGACAGCGTAGCCGCGCCCTCGTCCCCGCTCTCGACTTCGACCTTGACCTTCTTACTCGAACGTTTGGATTTACGTTCCCGTTCCTCGTCGCTCTCCATCTGAACTTCCCTTGTCCACTCGAGCGCTTGCTCTCGCGCGATCCGACGCTCCTCCGCCAGCTTCTCAGCTTGTATGCGCAGCTCCTCCATCTTTGCCCTCTGTTGCAATGCAAAGGACACAAGGAGCGTGTCAGTTGTCGCGTAGAATGTCCGACGAGGAGGTGAAATGAAATGACGAACCTCGAGAGCCTCCTGTCGCTGTTTCTCCTCCTGTCTCTTCTGGCGAGCAGATTCCAGTCTCGCTTGGGCCTCTGCCTCAAACTCTCTTTGGGAAGTGAGATGTTCATCCGCCCGACGCAGCATGCTCTCTCCGTATTTCCGCCGCTGGTCCGCAAGTTCCACATTATAAGGCAAGAACGGGGACGTATCCGCCGCCAACGAACCAAATATTCTGAACATCATGTGCAAGTCAGTAAATGGGCGAGTTGGATGTTTGAGGTCAAAGGGGGAGGATGATGTACCGTTGAGCGTAGTTGGCCTGCGCGATCGCCCACTCGAGGTCTTTCAGAGTCCGCTTGGCGGGACCCAGACCGAACATGAGTTCTGCTGTCTTTTGTTGAATCATGGCAATGTTGTACATGATGGCCTTGTCGCTCGGTTGTACGTGAAGTGCCTAGGCGAGGTGTCAAGTAAGTTTCGCTGTTCTTGATGCGGTAATGTATCATGGGGACGAAGGGATGCTCTCACCGTCTGTGCATATTTTAACGCGGTATTCATGGCCGCCGACGTTTGCTCCTTGGTGGCTTTGGCGTACCAAGATCGACATAGACACATCAACACAGGCACGTTTTGACCGCTGTAGAACTTGACGGAAGCAGTTTCGTACTACCACCATGGGGTAAGCGTTTGGTGCTCACATGATGAGGCCCGCCCGTTACTCACGCTTTCAATCGCGCGGTCGAACTCGTCGCGCGCGTAGTAGCAGTGGCCCATGTTTACATAGACGCTCCCATCATAGAGTGTCTCTCGAATCTTTGCGAACACGTCAAGCGCTTCTCGGGAATTCTTCAACCGCCGCTGAGCGTCGTCGGCTGCTGAAACGGGGGGCACACCACTCAATATCCCTAGCGCATCCTCCGCAACTGCGATGGCAAGGCCTTGAGCAGCCACAGCACACAGAGGATCCAGCTGGAGTGCCTTGTGGTATGCCTCCACCGCACGTTGAAAGTTCCGTTTTCGTTCGTCCATCATCTTTGGGTTAGGATCTCGATTATCCCGACTTTGGGTGTACAGGATCCACCCGGCGGCACAGAGAGAGTAGACATCGTGTCTCTCGTGGTCTTTGAGCGTGGCAAACACGAAGTCCTTGGCCACCTTGACGTTGTGTTGAAGGAGGAAAGAAGTGTAGAATGCGCGGAGGTTGAGGTTGGTATTCTGGGTGGCCAAGACTTGCTTGAGAAGTTCGTGGGCCTCGTTAGGCTGGCCAATATTGACAAGCATGTAGGCTTGTCGGATCTTGGCTATTTGGATTGTCAGGCGGAGCGTTTTCAAGAGGATCATATAGAAAGACTGACCATCGACATATTCCGGGTGGCGAGAGAGCAGCTTGTCGTATGCCTCCTTGGCCATCGCATGCTCCCCACTATCCTCGTACACCCTGGCGAGATTGTACAGTATCGAGGTCGACATAGCCTCCCCGTCCTCCGCGTTGCGACTCGCAGCCTTCGTCAACGCATCCTCATACATAGTCCGCGCTTCGTCCAGGTTGCTTTCCATGTGTTGCAGAACGCCAAGATTGTTCAGTAGCCGAGGGTCAACCTGACCACTTGTCGCACTCACTCGTGAGGCATCACGGAAAGCTTTGGCAGTCCGTTCCATGTTCTCTTCCTGCCACAAACGCGCTATTTCGACGTGCATCTCCATGTCATCATTGAGCACACTCGACGCCCGAATTGAAGCACCCGCATGTCCATTCGCACGTGTATCGTCTAGTTCGATGGTTTTAATAACTCGATCGAACAGTTCACGTGCTTTGAGCTTCTCCTGGGCAACGTCCGCGCTCGACACACCCGGCCGGGGATGTGCGCGAAGCGAAGCAAGGATAACAGTGGCTTCCACTGATCGCTGTGGGCTTGGAGGTTGTATTAATGTGTCGAGAGTGTGGATCGCCGCAGCCACTTCATCTAATTGACCAGAAGTTTAATGTTCCGGTTTAGTTCAAAGAGCCTAGGGCCTACCGTTGAGCATTTGCATCTGCGCCATGCCAATAGCGCCAAGTATGTGGTTCGGTTGACCCTCCGTCGCGATCGTGTAGTATTTTGTCGCTTCTTCTGTTAACCCTTCAGCGTGCAGGGCCCGGGCAGCTCTTAAATTGCCCTCCGTTAGAAGCGTGAGTGTGTCAGCGAACTGCACCGTTCGCTCTGCCAGTTTCAATGCCTGAATGAAAGTCAAAAAGGTTGGGCACAGGTTGTAGGGTATTAACTCACCCGTTTAAGGTTATTTTTACGAAGGAACAGCTCGCACAACGCGTTCGCTGCAGCAGCGCTCTTTTGGTTTGCATTGAAGGCTTTCTCAATGTATTTGGTACCTATTAAAAAGGCCTGGGCGCGTTCCTGTTCGGTTTGGTTCCCCGCCTTGCTCGCATTGACAGACTCCAAGCCCAATAAAAGTTGCGCGGCCCACTCGGACGGATTCTGGTCGTAAGACTGAGTACCATGATTGAGGTGAAAAATATATTAATGCGCTACGTACCACTTCCAAGCTTCTTTGCCATGCGGCTTTCGCTTTCGCCTTGTGATCCATTGCCCAGAGGCAGAGTCCGATGCCAATCCGAGGATCTGGAAC
>QGOH01010502.1:0-13479 GCA_003313155.1 Boletus sp. MG95 | reverse complement strand
TACAATCGTCTATATAAATTACAAGTACGGCATACATGTCGTTAAATATATCGTTCATCATTTGCTGAAAAGTAGGCGGTGAGTTTGTCATCCCAAAATACATCACCGTGGGTTCATATGCCCCAATAGGCGTTACAAACGCCCCTTTCCATTCATGACCTTCTTTGATGCGGACGTTGTTGTAACCCCAACGTAAGTCAAGGGCTGTGAACATGTCAGCACCTTTAAGGCGATCGATTAAAGTAGAAATGAGTGGTAGAGGGTACGCGTTCTTGATGGTGCCCTCGTTTAAATATCGGTAATCCATAACAAGCCTTTTCTTTCCATCTTTCTTGGGAATGAAGAAAACCGGCGCAGTTTGAGGGGACTTGGAGGGGCGAATATACCCTTTCTTGAGCTTCTTGTCCACGAAAATGCGGACTTGATCCATTTCTTCATCCGATAACGGAATTACTCTACCCTTTTTGGGAACGAAGTCCTCTTTAAGATCAATCCCGTGATCCCAGGGTTTACGAGCGGGCATCCGTTCGGATTCCTTTTCAGAGAAAACATCTAGATAATCGTGAAAGGCCTTCAGGACCTTTTCCTTCAAACCTTCTTCGATGGCGTTGATAGATATAGCCGATCCCATCTCCGAGGGGGCGGCTGTGGGTAGAGGCGGATAGGGGCCGCCGCCAATAACTCGGCAGTACTCTGTACACCGATTGAATTTGATAGTGTTGTGGCGCCAGTCCACATCTGGATTGTGGCGATAAAGCCAGTCGAAACCTATAATCATCCGGTGAGATCCTAATTTAGATACATATGCTTCCACGATTTCCGAATGACCAGCAATCGACGCGATAAGCGTAACCTTCTGAGATACGGCACCAATTGAGCCGGTGGTGCCGTCCACGTTAATAACTTCTATGGGCTTGGCAATTTGATACGTCTTGATGCCGTGCCGTAATACATAGTCTTGATCGATGAAAGAATGGGATGCTCCTGAGTCGAGAAGGGCCGAAAGCGTGTTGTGACACCAATGGCCATTCTCTTGATGACGTAACTTTACCTCAAGCGACATTTGGCCGCCGAATGATAAAGTGGAGCTAGAAATTGTTAGAGTTTTGGGGTTTTCGAGGGATTTATAAATAGGAGAATTTTTTACTTGCCGAACAAGGGAATTAAGCACACTATCTTTTATTTCCGGTGCCACGCTTCGTTCGGAAGACGCCCTTTCGGAACTGGAGTTTTTGATTTTACATAGTACAGATGAAATGGAGGCAACAGGAAAATCGGACTCGGTACAATCTACTAGCTTTTCGGTATCACGTGCGGTGTCCTTGGTACTAGTATGAATGTGGGAAGCGGAACTAATGTCTATTTTTGGTCCGTGTCCATCGGCACCCTCTTTACCGACAGACTCTATCCATTTAAAGATCCAGAGGCTTTAGCGCGTGCCTCAGCCTCAAATTTATCCTTATAGAATGCTTCGGCCTCCTCCGTCATCCAAGCCGCTCGCTGTTGAACAGGAGCCGGGGCTGGGGCCGGAGGAGTCGGCAGCGGTCTTTGCCCGTAATGCGCGTTCGCGGCCACGTTCGGACCAGATTGTACATAGCCTGGATGGTACACTGGTGTTTCGTCCCATGTGAACAAAGTTCTTTGTTGCGGTGGATACTGCCGCAGCTTTCTAGGTTTGGGACAAAACCTAGAGATGTGACCGACTTCCCCACAGTTGTAGCATGTTCAGGTATCCGGGGGACGGGTTAATTGCGAGTCCAACTGCATAGGAGCGCCACGACCGGGTTGAACGCCGGTGGGCGTAAAACGTTGCGGCGGAGGGCCGCATGGGGGCTGATAGGACTGATATTGCCCCGAGGGGCGCTGAAAAGAAGGGCGAGGCGGGCCAGACCGCTCGACTGCCACCTGCTCGAAATGACGGCCCATTTCTCGATAGGCCTCTTTAAGAGAGGTGTGGGAGTCTGATTCCTTGCCCGACAACTTGACCCAGTTGTAAATGCGGAAGTCGACCGCCTTCTTCAAAATTTCGTTGGCGAAGGTGGGGTCGATCTGTGCTTCGTCCTTTAGGATAGCGAATTCCTGCAGGAACAGATCGATGGCCTTGCCATTCTGCCGTAAAGCTAATAGCTTCCGGAGACTCTCATGAGGTAAGATGTCGATCTGGAAGTAGTCCTTGATGACCACCTGTAGTCGCGCCCAGGGTGGCCAAGCTTTTTCGGCAAAACGAACTTCGTTTCCGTCTGCGTCGTTGTACGTATCGTCTTCTTCCCGCAAATACTTTTCCAGATAAATCTGGGCAAAGCCATCCGCCTTCTTTTCAAACCTTGATAATACTGCGATAGTCCGTAGTTTGTCGGACTTCCATTCTTGTGCTTCTACCCACAGTCGTAACTTAACGAACCATAGGCGGAATGTAGAACGTTCGCCGTCCCACTTGTCAGGGTCGGCGACTCATTTGGTAACGCTATTCTTTTCTGTCTCCAGGGACAGCTCCTTCATGCGATGTAACAAATCTTCTATATCAACGCGGGATCCCATCTTGATCTTGTCTTCGTGACCTTACTACGCGGACTGTTCCAACCACGTTCTGGGGACACGGAATACTTGCTTTCGGAGGAAATATTGTTTGCTTCTGAGGAAATATCGAAATCGGAGGTGTCTTCTTCGGCTCGTTCCGTTGGCCGTAACGTAAAACGTAATCATAGGTAAAAGATGGCACAGGTCCACACCGGGAAGAGGACCCTATCGCCGTGCGTGACGTCACAGGTAATCACGCGAACCTGAGTGCACTAGCGTAGCACCAACGTACGGACGGTTAGACAGTCAACCGACAACCGGGGCTAGTGCTCTATGCCCGATAGCAACTTTATCCTTATTTGGACGGCGGACGACCGTATATAACTAGCGTGGGCTCGGTGCTATTCCAACCGTGTTTTTACACTCGGCAGTGATGAATGGAGAGACAACCGTTTAGCCCTACGGTCCAGGCAGTATATTGGCAGTCGAATCCAAGTGTTGCGAACTCAAACCCAAAAGGTCTGGATCACGATTGTTCACTGGCTGGACAATACCAACTCGCAGCACACTACTGCTGGCAACACAAGTTAAGTGGAACGAGCCTGATCCTTAATCCCTGCTGAATAGCCAAAAGGACAAATGGATTCGACTGGGGACTTAAGCCCCAGTGGGTCTACCTTTTATATGTACAGGATGCGCGCACAGACCAAGCAGTGCGCGGGAGTAACTACTAAATAAGGAGAAATGAAAGAAGCGACTCGTGAGAGGAAGACGGAGATTAATACAATGAGGCTCAGGGTTGACGGAAATGAATAACGCGAGGCATGACATCATAGGGCTAGACCCCAATCATGTGACTGCTCCCACGATCACGTGCTCTGGTCACGTGACTGGTAAAAGGAAGTGGGAGAGAGAATGTGAAAGCACGGGGTAAAGAAAAAGTTTGAAAATATTGTACATATCATAACAATATTCCCCAGTATCAACTACCTTATATACATGGGCTCTGCTTGCACAGACCAAGCTGTACAGGGCAAGGGTAACTATACTAAGTAAAGCCCTGAGTCCAGGGCAGAGGTTGGTATCCCAGAAAACCCAAAAGGGATCCACCCAAACGAGATACGAGACGTGAAACAAGGTGGCAGTATCACGTCACAGCAGCCCCTGAGTAACAGGCCCCAGGTCACGTGATTGCAACTGACCAAGTCACATGACATCCATTCCCACAGTCACATGGTCCTGATCATGTGATACCGCAACTAGAGAAATGGAGGTAATGAGTGTAGGTAGGGAATGATAATAAAATGAAAATATGCTCTATACTATAACACTCGGGAATGGGTTAATGTAGAGAGCCCTTATATTTAGAGAAGAGTCCATGATGATATGGGGCTATATGACATGGAAGAGAGTTGGCTATGCAACTAAGATTGATGCTAGAATGAATGGAGACATTTTCCTTCAAATATTGAAGGATAAACTTCTTAATATCCTAGAGCATTATTATCTTAATCTTTCTGTTATTAGAATTTAGCAGAACAATAACTCCAAGTATACTCACAACAAGGTCAATGTGTGGCCAGAGGAACAGTAGTTAGGACTATGATATGTCCTGAATACTCTCCTGACTTAAATCCCATTAAACATATCTGTGGTTATCTCAAAAGCAGACTTGCAGAGCATAAATCTCCTTTAATAAAATTCATAACTTATAGAAGGAGGTACTAGCTAAGATGTGTCAGTAATTGATTGAAAGCATGTCTACAATGATTTAGGCAGTGCATAAAGTCAAAGGAGGTTATGTCAAGTACTAATAATTGACAAATACTCTAATATTATCAAAAGGTGCAAAACTGTTACAAAGATGTCTCTAAATTAAAATGGATATATCTGCACAGCCTCTACACTTGGTCACATGACCCAAGGACAACATTTGTAGCCAAGGGTTAGTAGTTCACACACTCCCACAAATACTAAGCGAAATTCCCACATCTTCAGACACTATACTATATATACTGCAAAAGTACCAAACATTATAACAGTTTTGCACCTCACTGTACCATTGTCCTAGGGCTTCCAATCCATTGCACTTACAAGGGGCTGTCTGCTTTGAGACAGTTACTTTCCGAGTGGTCCAGTCTATGACAGGGTTCCACTCAGCTAACCAGGTTATCTCTCGGATTGTTACAAACGCTACTCTCATAACCCCTATTGTAGACTTATTTGTTTCACTTTACTTCATTTTTCTTTATCTTATCTTATCTTCCACAGCACATGACCCTGGGAACATTCTTTCTTCTTACCCTTTGTAGGGTCACAGCTTTCACACTATGTCACAATTGTCACACTGTTGATCAGTCATGCATGTCTTTAGCGCATGTCACCCCTATCCGATCATTTAACATATTGCCTGCTCATATATGATCACTCAGGCCTCTTCCATTCTGATGCCTGGCGCATCCAGTATGTTTCTAATTACCGTACATAGCTTTCTTGATCCATGCAGCCTCAGCACTGTTTGTGCACACATGCTATATGTTATATTGTAGATATGAACACAACATATGTAAACCCCTAGGTAGTATATAAGGCTGAAGTCACCCACCAGAGAACCCCAGTTAAGTTCTCTTGGTGTTCTCCCCAGAGCATCCTCATTGAGAGCATAAGACTCAGTAGTATAGTAGTACTAGCCCCTTTCCACTTCCACTTCACACCTTCAGAGTAGACTCTGTAAAGGGTTGAGCTTTGGGTGTTTCACGGATGATACTCTGATGCTTTCTGCTGGCAAGCACCAGGAAGTCACAATCTTCCTCCCTGTTGTCCACCCAGATGTGGAGATGAACCTTGAATTTGATTTTGCCCATCTTGTTCTCTGTGCCATCTGTGTTATAAGCAATGCAAGGTTTGGCAAGTCAGATGAGAGGGATATGATTCCAACGAGTGAAGGCATAGTCAATGAAACAGGCAGTAGCACCACAGTTGATGAGAGTGGGAGTAGAGACAATGTTTTTGCCACCCAGGAAAGTGAAGGAGAGGGGAACGAATACTGATTTCTCACTTTAGGATACTATTATAGTGGATAGTGTAGGAGAACTTGATGTTGTGGCAAGTCTCCCCTTTAAAAATCTGGGGTCACTACTACACAGTTGACCATTTCCACATCTTTCGTGGCATGAGGTTCTTTGGCATTTTCATCATAACAAGCCTTTAGGGTACAGAGAATTTCTGGGTGAGAGGAAGAGGTGGTTAGACCAGTGATATAAGTATCAAGGTCATTCAAGGTCTTGCTTGGGGTGGTTTGGATGGTACAGATGTTTTCCAGGGTTTGGGCCAGACACGGGTTGGAGAATGCGGGTTTGCTTGCATTTCCAGACCTGTAGGCCAGGTGGCCAGGATAATTTTGGCTCATGCAGCTGACCTTGTGACAGATGTAACAGCATCTTTCTCAGTTATGCTGGGCTTGTTTCTCATTAGAAAGGCAGATCTGGTCAATATCCATGGCATTGGGGTCTTGTTCCGCCAAGCGGAACACCCCTTTCTTAAGGTTATGAAGCCATTTGAGCTTCTCCATGTGACTGCTAGCTGTTTCCTTCCACTCCTTCAAGGTAGTGGGTTCTGGACCGTGGATAATGTTGGATACAAGCTCAATGGGAAGTCCATTACAATAGTAGTTGTGGACAATTGACTTGTCTTCTATCTTGGCTAGACCAGCCAAGAGGACAAATTTGGTGGTATAGTTCTTCAGTTCTTCAGCAGAGAGTCTCTCCATCTGAAGGGTTCTAATCTTTTGTTGAGCCTTGTGCTTTCCTTCGGCAGCAGTGAAGGTGGTCCAGAATTTGTCTTTGAATGTGGCCCATTTCTCATAAAGGGCAGTGTTCTTCTCAAGGTTGGCATAATACGCTTCAGTGAATATCCTTCCTTGCCCATCTCCCATATGGACTAAAGCAATAGCTATGGCCTCTCCATCAGATAGCTTATTCTTTTTGATAGTGTGGTAGGTCTTGATGGCTTGGATCCACCAGTTGGTATTCTGAACATGGCCTGAAAATTCCTTCAGTAGTGCTTCTTTACCCATACTGTCTTTGTCGTCTGAGTTGCTGAGAACTTCTTCATCAGAGTCTGGACCAGGTAAGTGAATGTCCAGTTGAGGGAATGATGGGATTCGTCTAGTTCTCTGAACCAGGTTGAAAGTTGCTGGTGATGGCAAGTTCTAAATTGGAGTCTATGAGGGGAAGACATAGGTTTCTTCTGTGTCCGACATAGGGACAGTGAAAGTATAGGAGCAGTGGTGTTGGTGACAAGCTGTCTTGTTCTTCTGAATGGTAGCAGTTGCCCTTTCTTGTTGTAGTTGATGAAGATAATAACGCCCCTCCTCAGCAGAGAGGTTAGAGTCCACTAGGATGTCCTGAAGGTTCAAAATACTGGGCAAAGGTTGACAGCAGTTGCAAAGTAGGAACAGCTAGTTCTTTTGTTACAATACTACTGCTTTTCTAGGCTAGGACTAGGAGAGTACAACACAAAAGAATACCAGCATGCTGTCCAAGTTGCACAGAGACTTATAGAGATTCTAAACACCAGGAAATACATCATATATTGCATAGAACTAGCTGGGGAGCTAGTACTACAACTCCCTGGCCTTATATACTGTTACATGGGGTGCTACAAGACCAGAGCCTCCCATAAGGGGAGAAACCCTACATACCAGTGGGCACAGGATAAGGGGTCAGTAGGGTACAGGGCAAGGGACAAGTTAAGATGAGTCATGGTAGATAGGGGTAAGGGATATGCCAATCTGAAGAACTGAAGACTGAGAAAAGACCAGCACTAGTAATACAGATAAGGAGATCTGGACTGAGGAGTAAGCATAAGTTAGGCAAGGTCAAGTAATGTATTGCAATAGGGGATGGAAGAGGAGGGGAACAGAGACGACAAGGGAGTATGTAGAAGAGGGAATGAAGAGAAGGAAACAGGAGTGATCATGTCAAAGTCCGTGGTTATAACACATACTGCTCAGCATTCATCCTCCCTTTCACCTCTACAAGGATTCCCACTCAGCCCATGCATCCCCAAACCATTAAGAAACCCCCTTCAAACTTTACTGTTTTCCTATATCTTCTTATCTTGCAAGGATTTTCCTGCCACTTTCCACATATACTTTCTTCCATCTGACTCAATCCTGTTAATTTTGATCTCATCCAATCAAATTACCCTAGTCCAGTCCTCCATAGTCCAGTGTTGGTGCTTGAGAGCAAAGGCCAGCCTATGTTTCCTATGCCTAACAGACAAGAGTGGTTTCTTTTTCTTGACTATAGCCTTGAGAGATGCAGATTTTAGCACATTGTGAACAGTTTGGGAAGAGACAGGAGAGGAGAGGGTAGAATTGATGAGATGGGTTGCCTGGACAGCATTTTCAACCTTGCTAGAGGTAATACTAGAGACAATTCTCCTTCTGTCAGTAGGAAAAAGCTTGGAAGGAAGGCCTAATTTGATGTTTTCCTTGCCTGGATAAATATGCTTGATACCCCTGGCCACAGTGGACTTCCCAGACCAGTTTTGGAGGATATCTGCCTAGCAGCAAGGCCAGATTCAGAGAGAAACAGGATATTGACTCTAGTAGAGGCAGAAATGGGCTTTATGGTGAAGTGGGGTTAGCTAGGTGGTATTCCTGCCCTTTATAGTGCTCAGAGTTATGTAAGTTACATAATGAGACAGGGTTGAAGCACAGCATCCATCAGAACATTATGTTATTTACCAAATGATGACTGATAACATCATGGTCAAATAAGTGTCCCAATGACATGATATTTTAATATGGTCATATCTCAATCCCATGGCAATTACATCACATGACTAAGGGATTATCTTTAGGGCAAGGATTAGGGCTATTAATAACCCTGCAAGAGTTAGAGCTAATTCATTTTAATTCTCTTGCAAATGTCAAGTCTTTTCAAAATGGCCCAACATTGGAACACTTATTTGAGCCACTGTAGTATTATCCAAACTTTTCAAATTCACTGATTACTATAACTCCCTGGTTAAATACTGTACAGGGAAGTGCTATGAGGTCAGAGCAAGGGGATGAGGCCCAAAATACTGGTGAGTACAAGGTGAGTCAGGACAAGTCATGGTAAATAGAGATTAAAGGCTGTGCTGGCCCAAGGAACCAAGAAGCAGAAGAGACTGGAACTTAATATACAAGTAATGGAGGTCAGACTGGAAGGTTGGCATAAGTCAGGCAAGGTTGAGCAATGTATTGCAATTGTTAGGACCAGGCCGGAACTCCGAGGGACAACTCCGATGAAACGGAGTTCGGAGGATTTGAGACGTTCGGCTTCACCTTATGTGGTGCGCCCTTGTTGATCGTTGGTTGTCTCGTATTTCGGAGCGAAGGAGTTACAGAGGAGTTGCTCGGAAGAGTGGAGTCCGAGTCTAAATCAATATCAGAACTAAATAGATACAGGAGTTGTCGGAGGTCTTTATATACTACGGAATACTATGGTATTAATAATCAGAGTGGAGCGGATTGGTAAGTGTATCAGTAAGACGGAAATCGGAGAGGGAGTGGAGCCAGAGCTGTGCTCCTAAGCGAAGCACAGGATTGGATGTGTCTACATAGCAGAACTAGTACATATGGGGAAGGCTAAATACAGAGACGGAAGTCCGAGAGTCAGAGTTGGAGTCCTGGGTGAGGACACGCCAGAGGACAAGTGGAGGAGGTCGGAGGAGGTCGGAGGAACGGTATATAACAGCAATACAAAATGGGGTAGGAAGGCAATAAAGAAGATAGCGGCATCTGTAACAACAGGGAAGAGGACAAAGAGATAGGGGTAATCACACCATAGTCCATGGTTGTAACACCAAGCATGTAAAAATGTGGGCTATGCAATTTGAGAAGGAATTAGCGGAGAAGGTATCTAAAGTGTATCATGACCTTCTCAATGTTTTCTCAGAAAAGGAGTTGGAATGCTTATTAGAGTGTAAACCATGGAATCATGGGATTGACTTGAAACCAGACTTTGTGCTGAAGAAAGGTCAGGTGATACTGCTCTCCAACAAAGAAATGGAGCAGGTACAAATATTTGTGGAAAAAGAGACCAAGAAGGGCTGTATTCAAACGTCGTAGTCATAAGGGTTGCTGATGGTCCAGTCATCCCATCCTCCTCCAGAACAATCCATGGTGGCAGTGGGGCAGCGGCCAGGAAGGTATCCATGGCTGCAGCAAAAAGGACATCAGAGGAGGGAGTTTGAAAAGGAGAGTGTCCTGGGGTGAGGCAGTCACAGGAGGGACAGCGAGTGGTGGGACAGGCAGAGTGACAGTGTCCGGGTTGACCACAGCTGAAACAGAGGTTGGAGACATTTTTGGAGGTAACAATGGGAGGAGCAGCCATGGAGGGAGATCCTCATGAGGCAGCAAGTACTGCAGCAAGTCTGGCGTTGGTTTGATGAATTCAATTCCTATGCTGTAAAGTCCCCTGATGGCCAGGAGGCGCTTCAGCTTTGTCCACAGGCCGCAGGTATCGAGAGGTTGGAAGGGACATGACGGAAGAGGGGGCAGTATTTGTGATGATGGTAGGTGGGGAGTGCATGGGAGTTGCAATTTGGGGTGGAGGAGCATCGTCTGGAGTCATTCGTACTGCAACGTCTGGTTCAGAGAAGGGAGTGGGTGGTTGAGAAAGGGTGGTATAGGTTTTGGCGGCAACGGCAAAGGCTGGTGGCGGAACTGGAACTGGAGACAGGGAGGAAGAGTGCGACTGTGGGGGTGTTTCGATCCTGCGGGAGTAGGAATGGATAGGGGGATTTGGGAAGAGGGTGTCATTGGTAAGGTAGGCAACTCGTTCTGCGTGACAAGTGACCAGGAGAAGCAGTCAGATGATGTGGGAGAGTTGTTTGGCTGGGATGTCGTTGATGATGCGACAGAACCCATGGTAGTAGAGGAGGTCAAGGACCTCATTGCGGATTGAGACGAGGGAGTCTGAGAGCACTGCATCATAGGGTCCGGTTCCGTACCTGTTGTCGTTCTGCACGAAGAACATTTGGTGCAGATTCACCCGATGATAGGTATTGAAGAGTCAGACAAGGACAGTAGAGGAATTGAATTGGTCATGGGTGGTGAAGAAGGTGTCAAACAAGAGAGAATGCAGGACAGTGATGAAGATCAGCCATCGCCCAACGTAACTGATACGGTGAACTTGGACACATGGGTGTTCTGGGACGACAATGGTGGAGTAGGGGGGTTCAGGGAGGACGATGGCCATCAGCAGGAATAATGGAAGGGGCAGTCTACAAATTGGCAAAAGTACTCATGGGTGAGCTGATGGTTCAGTGTGATGGCCACGGTTCTTTCTGATGAGAGGTCAAAGTTTCGGTGAAGGAAGTTGAGCTGGTGAGGGGAAAGTCTAAGGACTGCGAGGATATCTGCCAGGTGGATGGGAACAAGATCATGGAGGAAGGCGAGCTGCTTAGCTGTTAAGGTGGGGTCGCCAACAAGGCCGGGTGCGGTAACTGGGGTTGGGTTGATGAGGGTAACAGTGGATGCAGAGAATGAGGAATTGGCTAGCTGGGGGGACAAAAGGGTTTTGTTGGACGGGAGACAGGTGGTAGGGGTCTCTGGGGAAGGTGATGGCAGTGATGGAACAAAGGGAGAGACTGGTGGTGAGGGGGCTGGGGAATTTGCTGTGGGAACTGGAGGGGTGGCAGAGAGGGGAAACATGGGGGCGTCAGAGATTGTGCGAGGCTTTATACTCGCCCAGAATCTCGGAGGCATTTCCCAATCTGTCTTCCTCCTCCCAAGTGGCCTTGGATAAGGGGTATCCTTTCCAGGCAACTAGATAGTGGCAATGATGGTGACCAGAACCTTTATGCTTGATGATATGACTCATTTTGTATTCTTCCTCCACAGCCACAAGATCCAGTGGGGGTCAGTGGAAGTTCAAACCATGTTCATTGGTCTCAGTATAGGGGGTCAGGAGGGAGGTGTGGAAGACTGGATGTATTTTTCAAGATGGCAGAAGGTTCAATTTGTAGGCCAGAACGGAAATAACCTTCTTGATGGTAAAGGGGCTGTGCTGCTTTGAAGAGAGCTTCTGGTTGGATGATATGGGAAGGTTTATTCCTTCTAGCCATACCTGCTGATCCAGGGTGAAGGGGACGAACTTGCTGTGTGATTGTTCCATCATGATCCGTTGGAAGATTTCCAGGGCTGATTTGACTTCCTTGTGAGCAGAGGAGAGTTCAGTAAGTCGGTCTGAGAGGTGGGGAACGAAGGTCAGCCCGATCTTCGGGTATGAATGGGGTTCATATTCCATCATGAGATGAAATGGGGACTGTTTGGTGGCCAAGTGTATCATAGAGTTGTGATGGAATTTTGCCATTGGCAGGAGATCAGGCCAGGACATTGGTTTCTCCTGGCAGAATAGGCAGAGATAGGTTTCAAGTTCCTGATTGACTCATTCAGTTTTGCCATCAGTCTGAGGATGGTAAGCAGTGGACAGGGTGACATTGTAGTGTAGCAGACGTGTGAGCTTGAGGGCAAAAATGGAGGCAAACTGGGGGCCATGATCCGAAATGACGCAGTTGTGTAGGCCAAAGCAGGGGAATACATGCTTGTAAAACAGGGTGGCGATGTCAGCAGCGGAGACGGACTTGGAGCAAGGGATGAAAATCACCCCCCAGATAAGGCCATGGTCAACCACGACCAATACAGAGTCAAGGCTGGCTGACAGAGAAAGGCCGGAGATGAGATTCATAATGATATGTTGAAAGGGGCGGGTGGCGGTGATGGAAATCAGGGAAAGAGGCAGGCAAGTGGGGTGGGTGTTAACCTTATGCTGCTGGCAAGCAGCACATCCGGCAATATATTTCTGGAGGTAGGTAGACATACTGGGCCACCAATAGTTCTGGGAGAGAAGGGCAAGGGTCCGCACAAAGCCGGCATGGCCACTGGACGGAGTGTAGTGGAGGGAGGAGATCAGAGGAAGGTGGCAATCCCCAGGAATATACAGACGGCCCTGGAAGGTAAGGTGGGTGCTGTCAAAGGCCCAGTCCTCCGGGTGGGCACGGGGAAGGAGGCTGGTGTTGAGAGACATGGCAGTGAGGGCATCCTTGACGAGGGGGTTGGCAGCTGTGGAGGAGGCAATCTTGGTAGCTATGGCAAGGTCGAGAGACCAAGAGAACACGGAATTGGGGAGGAGCTGGAGATCCATGTTATCATCCAAGGTGTCGACGAAGTTGCAGTGAGAGAGATCGTTGGTGGGACCCATCTGAGAGCCAGGAAGGTGATGGAAGGTGAGGTCAAAGTCCTGCAGGAACATTTGTCAGCGAGTGTGGTGATGAGAGAGCTTCTGGGACTCCTTAAAGTACAGGAGGTTCTTGTGGTCGGTGTTACAACCGCCCCTTTTTCCCCTAACTCCTCCCTTGCCACCACGTCTCCGCCTCCGTCCTCGCTTACACCGATATCCGCAACCCTCAACTTACCGTCCTTTGACTCGTCCTTCGGGGACACGCTCGACTGGGATCTCTTCCCGGAGATCCCCTATGCCTGGACCCTCTCGGATGAACCCCTCCAGCCCGGACTCTGAGTCGCGCATGGCATGCGGACTCTTTTCATTTTGATGCTTCTTCGCACCCCTTTTAATCTCGGCCTCATTTCATCTCGGCTGTTACGAACGCTACTCTCAATTAACCCCTATCGTAGACTTATTCGTTTACTTTCACTTTATTTTTCCTTATCTTATCTTATCTCCACAGCACGTGACCCTGGGAACCATTGTTCTTTCTCACCCTTTGAAGGGTCACGGCTTTCACACTATGTCACGATCGTCACGCCGTTGATCGGTCACGCATGCCTATAGCGCATGTCGCCCCTATCCAATCGCTAGACATATTGCCCGCTTGTATACGATCGCTCGGGCTCCTTCCATTCTGATGCCTGGCGCATCAGGTATGTTTTCTATTACCGCTCAC
>QGOH01010497.1:0-11754 GCA_003313155.1 Boletus sp. MG95 | reverse complement strand
GGTGGAGGTGGAGGTGGTTCCGACGTAGGTTGAGGTGGTAAAGGTCGTGACTCTGCCAGCGATGTCCGCACGTTCAGTGCAAATGCGATCTTCACGGGCTCATGAGGCCGCATGCCATCCTCGACCGTCGCCGGTGCCAATTTCTTGGGTATCGACGGTACCAAAGACTCTTGAGAGCTTGCAGTCGACAGTCGGGGCTGCACACGTCGTACGAAAACGGAATACGTGTTCAACGTCGGCCCCAAGCCGGTCGCAGAAAAGGGAAAACTTACATCGGACGTGGACCATCCCGACTCGACCTGCTTGCATTTTTGCGACGATCTCGATGCTAGTGGTGCAGGGATAGCGCTGGGCGACGTCGGAGGATAGCCATTGACGAGAGGCTTCGTCCGGGACTGACTAGGAACGCCATTGACCAAGCTGCGTGGTCCCGTCGGAGGATGTGTTCCAATTTTGCTCGAGGAGTTGCCTGGCGAGGTTGATGTAGAGGGTGCGGATGTGGACGCCTGCGAAGCGGAGGATGGAGTGGGTAACGAACTCAAAAGCGCCCTTGGACCGCGCGGGGGCGCTTTTCCAGACATCTCAGGAAGGGGTGGATAGCGACAATTGTGAGAGAGAGAGATCGTCGCCGCCGCTGTTGACGACGACGAGTAGATAGGTTCGACGAGTGGGACTCAGAGTGGTGGCGAGGAGGTGAGGAGAGACAAACAGGGAGCACGTCGACAAACAAGCAACTCTCTTCTCGCTTCCATCTTTGACCGCCATCTCAGACTCGAGCGTCAGGGAAACTTACAGACTGCGCCCTCTCCAGTCGGACTGACCCTGACCCTGGCCCCGCGACCCCTTTCCACCGACGACAAAGTGATCCCGCGTCCATCCTCGCCAAAACGCTTTGCACGGCTCCGGGTCGTGTTGCAAAAGGGCAAAAACTCAGTTGTGGCGTTCCTGACATTCATCGCCACGGAAAAGACACGTTCTCTTGCTCTGTCCTGTCGTGGCTTATCAGTGAAGCAAAATGAAACGTTTCTCCTCCACCGAAAGGCGATGTACAAGTGAGTATGCTGCACTCAGAGATAGTAGCGGTGATCTACCTTAACGATCAGTACTAGTATCCTATATACCAGCCGACCACGTCAACAGTCAGTATTTAAAACTGCAGGCAGAACAGTGGTTGAAGCATAAATACGAACAAAGAAAAATGTCAATAGGTACATCATCCCTCGTCTACAATGCCCCATCATGGACGATATTATAACGCACCTCCGTGCGACGAGGAAGAAAAAAAGGTCCCTACAACGGCAATCACGAATGCCTAGCAACAGTCCCTTGATCCCCAGATAGGCTAAATGGCCGTGCCGTTCTCGGCGTCATTGGGTGCGCCGTACGGGGCTCATCAGGCCCGTCCTCGGACGCGTGTGCCGATACTGTTTGTGCTTCAGAATCATGACCCTCCGCGTCGGATTCTGGCGCCGTAGCGTACGACATGGAAGTGCTAGTCCGTGAACCAACACCTGATTGACGCGACGAGAGTTGCGAACCAGGCGACAGCGATGTCGGACGTGGGGGCGCAGCCTCCAGGTCCAGGTCAGGGGTATCCGATCGTTGTGCAGCCACCTCCGTGGCGCCACCGCTAGTCCCACTGCCCGACACACGTCGCCCCTGATGCTCCTCCACTACACTCTCAAAGTCAGGCGGTGGCTCCGTCTCGGCCAGCCTCTCCCTCGACAATGAGAACGCTGCGACTGCATCAGGGCCGTACGGCATACCAAACCTCTCCAACGCCTCTCTACTCGTAATCAACTTGACTTGCTCGGGGGTCAACAACCCCCCCTTGGGAGCATGGAACTCGGCGCGTGTGAGCGTGTGAGCGAGCGGCGCAGAAATACTGTCGAGCGAGATCGTCGACGACCCCGGATGCAACCCAGGCGAATGCGAACGAAAGGCACGGAAGAGGTTCGGGTTGGAGCGGGAATGCGAATGCGAGAGGTTGTTTCTCGAAGGCGCGCGCGAGTGATGACTCTCGTGTGACTCGCGAGACGAAAACCGTGAGAGTGCAGATCCACTTCGCACATGTAGCCCGGGCGATTCAGAGCGTATGGAAGGTGGTGATTGATTGACGTTGGACGGTGCGCCGCTGGCGTTATTGTGCGAACCGAAGGGATTATGCTTGAGGAAACTGAATCGCGAATGCCCCCTAGCGGTCGCACTTGATGGGGGAACGACAGCGTTGGAAGGGAGATTGTCGAGTCCAGGGTCGTTGAGCGAGATGGTCGGCATTACAGTCATTGCAGAGACAGTCTCCGTATACGATGGTGCTTCTCCCCGAGGGTCAGCGTGGTTATCCACAGAGATCCCCCATTGGTATGGAGAAAGGAGCTCCACGTCGCTCCCAATCGAGCCCGAACTGTGCGCGTCCACACTGCGACGATGATCATGAGGCATCGTAGCATGATGTAGTTCAGGAGGTCTCGTCACCGACTCCGACACCCTCCGTATCAAATTCGCTGTCGACGAATCTGCCGTCGTATCCACCGACTCGATACGATCGAGCGCAATATCAAACGTCTCGTCGTGCATCTCGGGGTGTTCGTCGTCCTCCGTCTCCGAGGGACCTCTGTAGATTGCATATGATGGTTTGGTGATGAGCCATCAACCCAAGAATTCGATCGCGCGCACCGATAGAGCACCAACTCATGATCCCCAGGTTCCTTCATGTACGGCGGCAACGACTTGGTCGATATCTGACTCGGGGTTCTACGGGGTCGCCGACGTGGCCGTGTCGTATTTTCAGTGTTGGGGGCGGATCCCGCTCGGTTCGCAGTCGTGCCGTTCGTCGTCGTCGCAGCCATATCACCGGCCGAGCACCGACGGAGGCAAGCGACAAACGAGAAGAAGACGAACATGATGGTGAGGAGAAGAATCGGAAGCTGTCATAGCGGAAAAAAAGGAGGGACGAAGAACCCGCACACAGAGGCACATGAGCACGGCGTCCACTGCACACGGACGACACAACCAAGAAAAAAGAGGACATGGGACGCACCCATACGCTCATACTAATGCTCCCGTTGCTCGAATCTGTGCTCCTTGGGCGTATTCCATCAATGCTGATACCACCGCCTGGTCTGAGAGCCGAAGGCGCCGCAGAAACGGTTGGGGGTATGACGAGTGCGACGAGAAAGACAAGGAAAAGGACCCAGTCTTGGGAATGCCACGAGGTCGCACGAACGTGTACCGGGTTTGGAATATCGCTTGGTCTTTTGGGGATATCGCTACTACCAGAGTAGCGCGGTGTTAGGATGGAAGGAGATGACAGTACTGAATGGTCGATTGCAATACGGTTCACGTTCATGTCAAGGGCCGTTAAAAGGGTGCGGCTACGAGTAGGAATAGAGTCAACACTCCACGAGCATATGGCAAAGTCTGAGAGAGGAGAGAAAAATGAGGTTGGAAAGGGTTGAGGCCCACACCAGCGTTGTCGAGTGGTGCCCTGGGCGAGGTCTGGGATGGGAAAAGAGAGAGAGCGAAAGGGGACCGACCGGTACAAGTGAGTAACTAGGTCAGAAAGCGGTGGACTGGGCTGTACCCAAGTGTAAGGCAAACGGTCGATGGAGGCTGTCCGACAGAATATACAGCAATCACAGGGCTCAAAAGTGTCCCGCGCGTGTCATCGGTTCTTACATACAGCAAGCTGCGGCTCGACTACAGGAACCCGGATAGCCCGGCTTTCTCTACGGTCTTGTCATCTCAGCGTCATTCCAGATACGCGATCACAGATGCGGGCTCGTACGTCCATACTTGCGCAGTAGAAAGTCGGATATATCGAGCGCTGTCCATGCCCCCATCAGTGGCGACAAAGTACAACAGACACGTGGCACATACCGAGCCCAGAGGGTGCCTCCTGTACGATCTACACGGTCAAACGTGTCAAAGGGTCAGACGTTTCCAACGACCAAGCCAACGTACCAAATGGCCGGCAAAGTGAAACACGGCGTTGGTCGAGTTGGTCGGTCGACGCCACACCCTTTCAGACGTCCATTTCTTGGCCGACAGCTGCCTATCAAAACGTCATGTCAAAACAACACAAGACAACAACAAACACGCACGGTTGCGCGGGGACGACCCAGCGCAGCGCAATTCCCTCCTCCAACCCCTCCATCAACTCCCACGTCTCCCAAGCCGGCCCCCGGTTCGCAAACACCAGTCCTTCCTGCAACCCAGACATCTTGAGCCGGACACCCCCTCCAGAGTCATCGATGAGACCGTGGTCGACGTAGAGCCGAAGCACGTCTGGATTCCAAGCACTGAAAAAGGGCGACTGTCGGAATAGTTGCAGGGCTTCCTCTCTACCCCAGAGTCAACATTCATCTTCTACTTTGCTCAATGAACGGAGTCACACACCGAGATGACCAACGATCGCGTCGAGTAAAGGCGTTCAATACCATCTGGTGCAGATACCCTGGCCGATACGTGTGAGGTCTGTGAATGACCGGATCCACTAGTACAAACGACGAAAACAGCTTGGGAAGATCAAGGGCCACTCTCAACCTGTGCAGAGTGATCAGAATGTGAGATCGGGGTCAGTGGATCATGGGCTCACGATGTGCACCCTCCAAAGGAATGCCCAACCACGACCAGCTTCCGCGTGCGATACCCGTGCTTTTCCCTTGCTTTCGTAACCGACGCTGGCAGACGCGGTAGTCGTGTCGGTAGTACGGTTGTGTCCACGTCCTCGGGAAGATAATGTACCAAAAAATTAGCGATGTCGCGGGTATTGTCGAGCCAGTCGACTAAGTGGATCGTCAATCCCCCCATGGGCATGTTGTAGGTGGACGACGTACATATCCCACCCAGACTCTCCGCGTTCACGACAGCCGCATCCCCATGCTGGACCGCGTCCCACGCCCACACCTCGTCGACCATGTCGCCCGCAGGCGCATCAAGCAAGTCCCGGAGCATCGTCTCCCACGTCTATACACCCCGAGCACCACCAGTCGTCGTGCCATCAACACCTCAACCAACTAAAAATAAAAACCAACCACTCGCCTCCTTGTGAAATCCGTTCGCGTGCGCCAAGAAAAGTGTGACGCCGCCCCCACCAGCGGTAGACCGCTCCGACGCTCGCACGTAGCGATTGACGCAGTTCCAGAGCAGCTTCTCGCTCGGTTTCCCTCCGAGTCTACCCTCTTCGTACGCACATTGCGTCTCGTGGACTCGTTTCACAAGCACGTCCATCTTGTCGCGTCGTTCGCTGGGCGATCCACCCGGTGTGTATGCAGGAATCTCGGGAAGGGGTATGTCCGGTACGAGTCGAGGAAATGCAGCCGGGACGACATGGGTGCTGAGTCGGTAGACACCGTGGGTGGTGGTGTGAAAGATGGGGGGTCTTGGAGGAGAGGGTAATGCGGGCGTCTCTACCCTGTCGAGGTTGGGGTGGGGATGGATGGGACCTAGTGGACGTGGATGTACGGATATCCATCCGGGAGACGTGGGCGTGTATGGGATCGTGGATATTCTTGGGGAGACCTCTTTGGACTTACTCGACATGGCTCTTTGACAACGACCTGGTGGACGGGTGCGACATGAATGCAAGACTCTCCGGAAGCAGAACAAGGCGGTCATGTCAAGATATTTTACACGGGGGGCTCGTGAGAATCCTTACATGTCCCTCCGTTGCAACTGGCCGAAACCAACCAAGTTACAGCGTAGATATAAAACAACAGGACAGGCTACATGGCCATACACATACGTTGCAAGGCAACACAGGCAATCACCTGGATCAATGCATCCCGTCTATGGTGCCTTAGTGAAAACACGACAAACAAGCAGGCAACCTAAATGTAACGAAATCCCTGCCTGACTCTTCCTGATGACAGTGATGTGATCCACTATCAGTTGGCTGAGAAACCTGGAGGAGTGGATACGTACCGTTACATGGACCCACGCTGTCGGGGGCTGAGATGCATCGTTCCCTTGTCGTTCCTAATAAAAAGTGAGCTATCATGACGTGGTCTACCATCACGAGAAAGCAAGACGCACAGGGCCTGGTTCCTTTTGGTCTGCGGGGCCTTCCTCACCATGAGGAGGGCCTTGTGTGGAATAGCCGCCAGGGTCAGCGGCTGTGGGGGCTGTTTGAGGCTGTCGAGGAAAAGAACGAGCTTGTAGATGCTGTTGCCTCCGGGGTTTTCCTGCCGACGTTCGCTAAGATGGTATGTCAGACAAATCACAGTCCGTCCACAAAGAAGAGAACACCAACTGCTTTCCGTTCAGCTGCAGCGAACCTTGAGGGTCCCTTGTTGGTAACACTCTCATTCACCCGCGAGTGTGAACTAGGTTCAGGATCGGCGGGGCAATGCGACTTTCTGGACAGCCGTTCTGGCTTAGGCGCCACCCACTGCTTAATACTCTTCCCCCTCTCTAGCAAGCCTTTGAATCTCGAGATGCCCGCAGATGACTCGGCAGTGTCGAGGTGTTTCTCTGGACGCGCTTCCGGAGGGGAGGCTATGCGTGCAGGATCTGACCACTGTGCCGTGGGATGGGATGATCCTGGGGGCAGTACCTCAACCTCAGGAGTATGAACTGAGGGTACCGGAGACGGTGGCTCCAGCAACGTCAGCACAGAAACAGGAGGACAGTCAAGGATCCACTGACCTCTTCAAAGTTGAACAGAGGCTCAGGGGTGCTAAACGGCACCTCGACCTTGTGTTGTCATGGAAGTAAGCTCCGAAAGGGAAAAGTATAGGCTCCTACCTTGAGCAGCACATTATCATCCCGTTCCCTCGTTCGACGTACACGAATGAGGGCCAGCACCTTCCGGATATGTTCCAGGGTCACTGGTCTGTAATCGAAACCTGTCTTGACTGCAACAGGAGTCATCGGAATGTCTAGGAAAATACTTTCCCTTGCGACTGGAAGGCTCCCGGAGATGCCATCAGCATCGTCGAGGGAAGAATCGATTGGCAACTTCAGTCCCATGTCGGTGGGTATGCATTCTAGGTCCTTCATGAGCTCGGCGGCCTGATCCCACTGCTCTGGAGACAGGTCTTTCACTAGTGCGAATTGAACAAGGACACGTAAGATGCGGTAGCCCACGTCCGAGGCCTGGCCGGAATTCTCATCTAGAGCAAGCTGTCGAGCCTGGGAACAGACATGTTCAAGCCAATCAAGCAATGAGAGTTGAGTCCAACCGAAATACTCGATGGCATCTCTGGTATGAACACCCAGCATGAGGTCGAGGTGGATGTTGTTCGGAGGAGAAAGGTCATTAGACAACGGGAAGAATGTATAATGTTTGATGTTCTTGAGCGCAATCATGGACCCGTCGCTCGAATGCAGGACAACCCGAGAGGAAAAGTGCTTGCGGAAATCCTCTCGCGCATCTTTTTGTTTAGGAGTAGAGGGTGGGTTCTTGTTGACGTCTTCCCACCAAACAAAGAACGACTTCATCGCGTCCTGGGTAGCTCCAAATTCAAACTCATGCACGATGTCTGCGAACCTGAACAGCGGAATTTCGTATCGGCGGATAATCTCGGAGTATTGACGTGGTTGCACCTCCTCGTGAAGTACCCGATATCTCTTGAGGAATGATAGATCTTTGTTGTTTTGGCGGAATTGGTCTTTCGACGTCCATGAGATCCCAGTGTCAGATACGACCGGAAGCGGTGACTTCGGCTTGTGGGAGCAAGAGAAGAAAGCATCTTGCAGAATCTGCGACACTCCGCTAGACGGTACACTAGGGCCAAAAGCGAAACGGTCCATCGTGTACAAACCCAGTTGCGTTACGAGATCGTCCTTGGCTTTGGCAGCAATGTGCATTTCTTCCTCGTAGATTACGCGTGCCAGAAAACCACTGATCCAAAGGACCTCCTTGTTCCAAGCTATTGAAGGCATCAGACAGGAGACTCGGAAGGTGGTGTTGAATGCCTATATACACACCTTCAACCTGCCCATTCCTGACCAACCGGTCAGCGGATATCACGAAGTACCTTATGTAACGTGCTCACGCCAGATCAATCGAGCCACGTTCCATGGTGGGCAAGAAGTGCGCAGAAATGTGCAGTCCGATGCCCGTTGTTTGGTTGGTACTCTGACCCTGGATCTGATATGTAGAATCACGTCGATAGTTGAGAAGGAAACACCTACTATGAACAGGCGACCACTGTTCAGTTCAGATAGCGGGATGTCAACACACGTCAAATAATAAACCGAGGCACGTGCCTGTCGTTCCCAGGGAAAATGCCTTGTGAGCCGCAGAAAAGGCGGGCAAGTTGTTTCGCCTTGGGTAAGTGCGAGTTATCGATCCCGGCCAAGGATTGTTCCGAGTTAAACTAGAACGACAAAGGTCACAGCGGTGAATCGTTGGGACGAAGAGCGCCTACATAGACGGCCTTGCATTTAAATGAGAGTGGAAGCAATTTCATGGTAGACTCCACACCCCTCTTCATTTCCGAGTCCGCATCCAGATCAACGCGGGTCGTTGCCGTATACAAGTCGTACGTGATGGCGCTGTCCTCGAGTATAGCATCAATACTTCGAGAAGTACGTGTTGGACGATCCGCTTCAGAACCTCCGGGCCGTTCAGCCAGGCCGTCAGCATCGACAACGGGCAATGACATTAAACTCGAAGGAAACGCCCACTCCGCGGCATCGACCTCGATCCTTTGAACTAGGCATAGTCAGAGATACTCAGAAATGACTGGCGCCGCCCTACCAGTACGCTGTATGGATTCCACTGTTAGGGTTTGCAACGGGGTTGTCGGCTTTAGGTGTCGGGGAATCTCTATGACGACCGGTGGTTGCACTTGCTTTTGTATATACAGAATGCGCTGGCTGTCGAGGTGAACCGAGATAACGTCGATGTTCGTCAGCAAAGCTACGGAAGAAACTAAGAAACTTGTAAGATCGGCGACCACAGGCAATGGTTCTGGATCCCGCAACTCGAGCTCAACCGAGGTCCACGAGTCCTTTGGACAATCAGTAAACCGCTTGCGTAGCTGATCTTTGATCATTAGTATGCCTCCGCCACGAATCCGAGAACCAACCTTCCCATCTTCCCCCCTCTCAAATTGTAGTGATTTCCCTAGACGAATGCATAAATGATTAGCTCTATATCATGATAGAGAAAATGTCATTACCATTAGACCTTACGAGTGGTCGGTCTGATTTACTCAGAACACTATAAAACCCTGGGGACAAGGATCAACTTTCCAGAACCACCGGACAAGAGAAGGATACTTACCAGCCCCGAAACCACCGACTTTCGTAGGGTTGGCATTGCCGGCCGCTGATCCGCACCAGACCATGTCAGGTTGTACACCCATATAAGCAGACAAAGATACCTATTTTTCCAAGCCTCGACCAGTCCCCTTCTGTGAAACCCCTGCCGTCGTTCTTGATGATCCACTTGCGTACCTATCAGTATCATGAAGTCAGAATTGAACCGAATCCTGACCAAAATAACTGAGGCTCACGGTGAGTCTGCTGACGTCGAGCCCGATAGCGGGTTGATATTCCCTGGCCAGCCCGGTCTCAAAGTGTACCTCGATGCTGCGCGCCTCCACATCGTCAGCATTTTGGATGAGTTCTCGGAGTACTTGTGCCGCATGTTAGCGAAGATCTAACACCAGAAAACAACGTACCATCAAATGTTCCAGGGTAACGAGAGAGTATGTTCACCAGCGCTCGCTGGTCAACCTCGACTTCTTGGAGATTTTCCACCTGAATAATACCGTCTGAGAATACGTCCAATTGACTGGCTTGGAACGTACGTCGTAGCCAGACATTGCGTCAATGATTCTGACGAGGGAGAATACAGATGGAACGTTGGTGTACTAAACGCCCACTGGTGCAAGGCCCACAGTGCCTGCCTCGTGCACCTGGTCGGCAGCCTCAAGACTATAGAATGCCGACCAGGTGCCGACACCAACTTTGGCTTGATCGGAGATGGCTATGATTACATAATTGTTGGTCCCTCTAGTGATCCTTCTCTAGTCTCTGGCCGTCCGTAGCCCAAAACGAAACAGGACGAACGCCTTTTCCCGCTCGTCCAGCCTGTAAGACCCTTGATTCATGTTTACTCGGACCGCATTCCTTCAGACAAACTACGAGGGTCAACTACCCACAGCGCTGCCTTCTCTACGTCCCCCATCTCAGACTCGTATCCACCCCTCCCGCAGACTCTTCGCATCTCCTTCAGCACCGCTTTCACACTACTCCTGTTCGTCGTCAGCGTCGTGTACCCCCTCGAAGCACCAGCGAGCATCGAGGTGACGGTGTGTACGGTTAGCTTTGGGAGTGGTGTCTGCGCAGCTGGCGGGATCTCTTCAAGCACATCCTCGGTGGTCAGTAATGAGTCTAAGGCTGCAGGGACTTGTGACACGGCGGTGGCTTCATACGAGAGGACCCCAGTGCATGTCCGCGTGAGGGCTTCGAAAAATGTCGTTCTCAACTGCCGGTTCCCGTCCTCCATAGCTGGTAGAATCGAGGGGTAGACACGGACAGGCATCAGAGGCAAGAACCCAGCCGGGTATCTGGAGTGCTCCCAGTATGCATCCGACGACGCATACAACACCCCACCCGTTGGTGCGACACCATTCTGGCGCATATGCACTGGTGCGGGAACAGGCGGTATGCACGCACAGAGCGTCGAACCCAACAACGCATCCGTCCGCTGTCTTTCTCTCTCTCCGCCGATCTTGGAGACGATTTGGAGACATCGATGACGCGCCTCACTTGTCGTCCAGAATGTCACATTCGTCGAGGGTTGCGCGACGACCGCGTATATGCGCTCGTGTATCTCTTCGAGAAAGCCTTTGCTCATCTCTTGTATAGCTTGTGCTGCGAGGGCACGCGAATACTGTCCTGAAATCTCCCGTGTAACCTCATCGCCCTCGCCATCCTCCACGTCGGACGGGGAGTGATGGGTGCTCTGGCTCTGGCGTGCAAGCGACTTTGCCCTGTCTTTTTTCCAGTCGAGATAACTCCGAGGAGGCTCGAAGCGAGCGTGTGCTTCCTGTTCTGTTCGAGGCAATGGTGAATGCGAGATATCGGATATGAGTGCGATGAGTGCGGACAAGTCCAAGTTGATGTTTGTCGTCGGCTCTAGTAACTTGGGTTGTGTGGGTGTCTTTTGGACTGGTGCGGAATGGGGGTGAGATCGCTCGCCAAGCTGGACATCAATGCCCATGTCGCGTAGACATTGAATCGTCTGTTCGACCCGAGGGTCGTCTTTGAGGGAAGGGTCGAGGCGAGTCAGACGGATCGTGACTTGTGGTATAGTATTGGGATCTGGAGTAGTCGAGTTTGAGTTGGGAACAAAGCTGGACGAGGGAGCGGGGTTGGCTTTTGCAGCAGCCAGCAGCTCCCTCCCCATCCTCAACAGTGAATTGTCAAACTCGGTCTGAGCAAGACGGGGCCGCACATCGTCCTCGTCCTCGTCACTGGTCAGATAGGAATCTATCTCGCGGAATTCCATCACGAGGCGGGCATTTTTGATCCTAGGGCCTGCCGAGTAAATGGATGCTGGCAGTCATGCAAGATCGGACCCACGTGTTCACTCTCACCCACCTTGCCCCGTTTTCAGCGACGACGTCTACCTTGACAGGACGCGTCTGGTTCCTGAGGGTGGTCCTCCCTTGAGATGTCGTTCCTTTCCCTCTTGCCTTGTCCTGTCCGTTTGCAGGAGAAAACGTGCGGTACACCGCGACGGGCTGACGAGCATGGACCACTTCGTTCCACACGGCAATGAGATACGGTGCG
>QGOH01010478.1:0-15913 GCA_003313155.1 Boletus sp. MG95 | reverse complement strand
GCCGCTCGTGAGCGTGCAAATGCCATTGCCACAGAGGAAGCAGCCAAGACGATTTGTCAAGTTGTCTTCGGCTCTATCGTCACCTATAGTGCGGGGCTCGACGTTCCCAATCTGATAACAGGCTTCGACACGTGCACGTTGCGTGTTGGAAACCTTCCTCTCGACGTAAAGGAGGATGATATCCGTGACTTGCTCAGAAATCAGCGCTTGGACGTCAACCACTTCCACTCCGTGATCAAGAAAAAGCCGGATCGTAGACCCGAGGCACACATCGTCACAGACATTGCTGCCGGACGGGCACTTGCCTTGGGTCTTGATGGGGTCGAGTTTCAAGAAGAAACCTTGGTGGTCGACATGTCCGCTACCAACTCCCTCGAGGGTATGAGCGCTGCAACTGGTCAAAGTTCCGAGATCCTGACCGTATCCTGGCGCGCTCCCTTTGCCCGCTATGTCGCGGAGTACGTTGATGTTGCTGCAGCTAATGCCAAGGTCAGAGAACTAGATCGTTTCCATTATGGCGGTCGTCGCATCAAAGTCGAGATGAACTCTCAGCCCCGTGGTCGCTTCGTGCCCAACTTACGACTTAACGCGATCAAAATCAACAATCTTCCACCCTCTGTTACCGACGAGGATGTCATTGGGTTCACGGGCTCGGTGTCCGTCAGGCGACTACCCATTGGTGTCTTTGGCATCATGTACCCCGTCGACCAAATTGCTAGACTCGTTCGGAACGATATCGAGCGGGCTGTTCCAGGAGGGCTCAAGAAATTTGACGACCCTCCTGGCACCTGTACCTTGGAGGGTGTCGTTTCCGCACGTGCCCACTTTTCCTCGTGGGATGAGGCCCATACTGCTTACACAAGTCTCTCGGATAAGCGATATGGCAATCAAGCTGTTTGGCTCCGACTTCCCGATCCGATGTACTTCACGCTTGTTATACCGGTGGATCAGCACAAGGCTCAAAAAGCACAGTGGGATGACCTTCTAAGCTCGATCAAAGACGGCAGAGCCTGCACACTCAATATACGCAACTGTGGGAACGTTGTTCGCATTCAACTTTCTGGGTCGGTCAAGGAAGCGACGGGTGCCTTGAAGGTGAGGGTCGAGAATTTGGCTAGGGGAGACAAAGTGGAGGGTTGGCATCGGTCGTTGGGCATTCCCGGCAATCCGTTCGTCCCCCGTGTCCATTCAGAGACTGGGGCATACCTGCGCGCCGATTGGAAACAGCAATCGTTGAAGGTGTACGGGACGCCAAGAGCTGTCGATCACGCTCGCGAGATGATCAAGGGCGAGCTCGACAGGCTCGCTTCGTTGGACTACACTATCACCCTCGCGCGGAATTCTGTGGGCTTTTTTGTCAGAGAGGGGATCCAGCAGCTGAAAGAGACACTTGGAGAGAACAACGTCAGGTTCACAATGTCGTCCAGGAAAATAACAGTGTCGGGCGGCGAAGAAGCACGGCATGCTCTAGATCGTCTTATCACGCTCTCTCATAAAGACAATTGTGGCCTCACGAATACATCGCAGGGTAGCCAAACTTGCCCGATTTGTTACGACGACGTGTCTTCTCCACACCGGCTAGGCTGTGGTCATACATACTGTGTCGCCTGCCTCCGCCATTTCGTTTCGTCGGCTCTCGACTCGGATCAGTTACCTCTGACTTGCCTTGGAGATGAAGCTCGGTGTCGCGTCCCGATTGCCATTCCCACTATTGAGCAGTTTCTCCCTCCAGCATCATTCAATCGGCTGTTAGAAACAGCATTCGATGCGTATATCGCGAAACACCCCGAGGAGTTCAAGCACTGTAAAACGCCGGACTGCACGCAAATCTATCGTGCCTGCTCGGCGGGTGCGGCTCCTCAAACGCTCCATTGTCCATCCTGTTTCTCCGCAGTGTGCAACGGGTGTCACGAAGATGCGCACGATAGCCTCTCTTGTGCTGAAAGCAAAGCGCGACGAGATCCTGCGGAACAGGAGCGCCTAAACGACGCTTGGATTGCCTCCCAAGGTGGACGCGTGAAAAAATGTCCACAGTGCAGCGTGCCGATCGAGAAACTGGAGGGGTGTAATCACATGACCTGCCGGTACGCAAAACATTCATATTTCTGTGACGCCCCTCCCGAGCAGTGTGACTCACTCGTCGGCATGTCAACATGGGGTCCCTAGGTGCGGCGCACACATCTGTTGGCGATGTATGGGGGTCTTTACCAGCCAGACGATTTACACCCACATGAACGTCGCCCATGGGACGATTCACGACGATTTGCCTGTTGTGCCGGAACTACCGGCCTACATTGGGATTCCGGTCGATATCGATGAACAGCGAGCGCTTTTTCGACAGGTGGAGGCGCGTCGGGTGGCTGCGTTGCAAAATGCGAACGGAGCACGTCCGGGGTGGCAGCAGGACGCTGCTATTTTAGGTGCAGACTATCTCGGTATCGCACACCAAGCAAGGGAACGCCGGCGCGAGGAAGAAGAGAGATTGCGTCTCATGAGGTTACAACGGCAGCGCGAGATCGAGGAGCAAGAGCGACGTCTCAGGGAGCAGCGTTTACGAGAAGCTGACGCCAGGCGTAGGGCACAACAGGAACGAGAGGGAGGGGGCTGGGGTTGTACGACCATGTAGGAAGTCGGCAAGTCCGACATTGAATGAGCCCTTGACGTGGTACCAGTGCTTGTAATTTTATCGGCGCGCGCGGTCGAGCTCGTTGCTTGCCGGTGTAGCTTACACGAACACCTGGTGTGTCGAATAGTAGGACGTTTGATCACACCACTGAGACTGGGCCGTGCTCACCAGTTTGGTGTCCGAGTGGCAGTGCCCATGGCCAGTACCACAAAACGGTAGCACTGTTGTCCTCGACGTCGACCGTACAAGCTAGACTATCACACGACCGTCCATTTTGCCATAGGATTGGAACCCCACTGCCATCTGCACTTCGGGAGCATTTTCAAGTCACCTCGAGTTGGCACGCCTGAGCCATCCATCCTGACTCGTGTCCAACATTCTGACTTCGTCTGCACCGCGTTTTCTTCAGTACATATGCCCAACCACGAGGCGCACCTTTGTCCTCTTTGACGCATTTCGTTTTCGCAGGGCACATCCCACGATGACCGAATCGCGTTTCAACGCCGAAGACTCCCGGCTGATCGTTGACTTGCATCGCATTGCACAAAAGTCGCCCAAGCTCGTCCGATCGACCGTTTATCCTGCCCCATCGGACCCCACGGTCAAGATTCGGAGCTGGAAGATGAACGAGTTCAAATACTATGACGTTCCGTCACCCTTCCCGACGCTCGCCCGCGGTCTCTTCACGCGAGAGCTGCCAGGTGGCGATCCACCTCGTTATCAGATCGTCGCCCGTGGATATGACAAGTTCTTCAACATCGGGGAGGTGCCTTGGACGGACGTACGTTTCAAACGTTTTCTCTTTGGGTTGCGAAGAAAGTGGTCTTGATTCCGTGTTCCTTTTTGCCGTTGGTTGCAGTGGTCGTCCTTGGAGGCGCACACGGGTCCAGAATACACGCTGTCGGTCAAGTCGAATGGGTGCATCATCTTCGTCGCTGCTATCTCGCCGTCAGACTTGATCGTCACGTCCAAACACGCCCTCGGAGAGATGGACGGCGTTGTAGAGACACATTCACAAGCTGGCCACCGATGGCTCAAAACACATCTCGCATCAAAAGGGAAAACGGAGACGCAACTCGCGGCCGCGCTGTGGGAGAAGAATTGGACCGCAATCGCAGAGGTAGGATCGAGCCCGGAGGTCGTTTCGCGTTTCGCGCACTGACGACGGGCACCTTTCTTGGAAGCTTTGTGATGACGACTTTGAGGAACATGTGTTGGCTTATCCACCGGACAAGTCTGGTCTTTATCTGCATGGCATCAATGAGAGTCGCAAGGAGTTTCATACCCTTCCTACGCACGTCGTCGATGCGTTCGCAGACGAGTGGGGCTTCTTGAAGACCAAGACTATCGTATACGACACTCTAGCAGAAGTGAAGAAATTCACCGACGAGGTCGCCGAGACGGGAAAATGGAAAGGGGAGCCGCTGGAAGGGTTCGTCGTCCGCACCCGCATCGTCGACCCGAAACCTGGTTCGGCGTCTCGTGACAAACCACCACCATACCCAACCGGTTCCTCGTTCTTCTTCAAGGTGAAGTTTGACGAACCGTACATGATGTATCGTGACTGGCGGGAAATCACAAAGTCGCTCTTATCCGTCAAGGGCTCACTCAGTGACGCCGAACTCCCCAAGTCCAAGATGAAGCGCAAGGAGACGCAAGCTTATCTCAAGTGGGTCAAAAACGAGATTAGAACGAACCGCAGCGCCTTTCAGGGGTATGCGCGGGGAAAGGGAGTCATAGCTACTAGGGAGTGGTTTTTGAAGTGGCTGGGTACCGAGCAAGGGAAGACGGATCTAGCTGACCTTCAGGAGGAAGACCAGGCTGTGAAGGAGTTTAGTAAGACCGTCATCATGCCCGTTGCTGTTCCCGGGTGTGGTGAGTCGATGCCTGCGCTCTCAATGGTCGTAAGAGCTGATGCCGTTGAAATGCAGGCAAGACGGCGGTCTCTGTTGCACTCGCTCATCTCTTTCAGTTCGGACACACCCAAAGCGATGACGTGCAAGTCAAGAAATCGGCTCCTGCGTTTATCAAAAACGTGATCAGTCTCCTCAAACAACACGACGTTGTCATCGCTGACAAGTACGTTTGCGATTCCATCTCACCAAGCGTGTCTATTCACAACATTCACGCGTAGAAACAACCACATGCGACAACATCGAGAGGACTTGCGCAAGGCTATTTCCAAAATCGATTCGCCGGTCCGTCTGCTCGCACTTCATTGGACTCTGGCCCAATCACAGGCGGCGACACTTCGAGTGTGTGGAGATCGCATCTCTGATCGTGGCGACAAGCACCAGACTCTACGAGCTGACAAGGTCGGAAAGTCGCACGAAGACGTCGTCTTGCAATTCATCCGCCAGAGGGAAGAACTCGCCGACTCCGAAGTAGACGCGAGCATTAAGATGGATGTCGGTGAGCCACTCGCAGCGGCAGTGGCGCGTGCGGTCGATGGATGCATCAACATCCTTGGCTTGGAACGACCCAGTCAGGAGCACATCGACGAAGCCGTGGCAGTCGCAAAAGCATATGCGCCAGCGGCGAAGATAGGGGCAGACAAAAAGGAGAAGAAGGAGAAGGCACCTGCACTACCACGATACTTTGGGATATTGGCCGAACTGGATCTTGAGGCCGTTGTCGATGCCCAGATGGAGCGAGAGGGGGACGTCCCACAGGATGGCAAGACGTTTTGGCGCACATTGGTCAGCGATCAACGAATTACCGATCGACCTCATATCACGATCGTGCATAGGGCTGGCCTGCCCGCGGATGCGGACCTTTGGGAACGGTGCGCGGCGCTTCACCGATTGCCGACACCGCCCCTCTTCTCGTTCGCTCTCGGACACCTTGTCTGGAATGACAGGGTTATGGCATTGACCGTCGAAGACTTGGAACTTTCCAAAGAAGCCAGCAACGACGATGATCCAGGACAAGAAAAGCACGAGTTCGTCTCGACGTTGCCCGCAGAGGTTAGAGACGGCCTTCATATCACTGTCGGGACGCTCCACGCCGACATCCCGTCATACGAAGCAAGGGGTCTCGTGGAGGCGTGGCGAAAGGGGAAGCGGACCGGGATCAGCTCACGAGAGCTCCGAGGGTTGTCTGCCACGGGTAGGCTCAAGGGATTGATGTCATGATATATACCACCATCACTCGTCTGAGCCACTGCCAAGTCGAACGCATTACCCTCTCGCACTCACTCCCCGTTGTCTGGGCGCAGCCTGAAAAATTAAACTACCCTTGGATGGACTTGTACACGTATAATCAAGTGCGACGTCCTCGTTTAGCTGGGTCGTCGGGATGAGCGTTCGTTACATGACCGATCCGCCCGACCTAAGCTGCTTTTACAGGTTTCGTTGAATAGCATCGTGGTCACCAACATAGAGCTCAACATTCCATGTAGCCTCCCGATCGAGTGAGGGGAATATTGGTGCCAGTGGGCTGGTGAAAGCTGTCGACACCTCGTCATGCATCATGCACCGTTGCATTAGTATGGCATGGGCAACGATGAGACATCAGCGTATATGCGCGTCGGAAAGGTACATAAATACAACGACCCTGCTTTACCTTGAGGTCAAAGTGACGACGTGTATGCCCCCCCACCTTGTTTTCCCCCCGAACCACGTCCCGGTATTGGCATGATCGCACGCTATGCACTACTTCTTCCACCTGCAGACCTGGCGTTCGCGTCCAGCCGCACCGGATCCACTACAAGGCCCCTTTCTTCCTCTGGCGCACGCGCCTGCTTCGAGACTGGACGTACGACTCGTCTTCTCGCACGTGGTCCGCCGGAAGGAGGTGTGCAGCCAGCTGAAGGTAAACCATGCAGCCCGGATGAGTAGATTTAGTATTCTCTCCCGCGACGGTTTGGAGCCGGCGATTCCGCGTGTCTTGCGGTGATAGCGCTGACGATATCGGAGCGCGTGACTCCGTTCGCCTGACTGTATCGAGTATCGCCGGGGGAGGGTCGCTCGGGCGACGAGTGCACCTGGCCACACACGGTGATCTTTTGGACCGCAAGACGGGACTCGACTCTGTTCTCTCTCTGGTCGGCGACCGTTTTTCGAATCGACTGCATCCTATGGTGCGACGTGCGATAACCTCACTTGACACCCAGACAAGCAGCGTCTGGACGGGACCCTACATCGCGCCTCGGGGACGTGCCACCCGGCAGGTTGCTTTTCGTCGGTGGGACAATCAAAATTCCACGAGGAGAGCGTGAATCAAACTTTGTTATCCGGTCGCTGCTACCAACGAACGAGCCGAAAGAGGTGGTCAGCCGTCTTGTGTATCTTGCTAGCTAGAGCCACATCATCCAGAACCTGGTGTGATGCTCCCCGCAGGACAGGCACGGCAGTCTACCAGTAAGGCGTCATCAGAGACGCAGCACAGCCGAGAGGCGTGGCGTATCCAACGACTGGGAGCGCGTCAAGTCGTGCGAGAGTCAAGGTAGAGGTAGGTCATCACAGTCGCTCCTCGGCGTCTGATCATGGGATTAACAAGCGACGCGACGGCCGACTCTTCAAGGGGGATCATCACAGGATCTGCAACCTCCCTGCGGGCAATTTTCTTCTCGGAAGTAATTGGTCTGCACGATGAATTCTAGGTCAGCGGCTACTCGCCTGTACTCCTGATCCCAAGTCTGTTCGAGCAGTGGCCCGAGACAGGCGATCCAGCTGCAACGCGCGAGCATAGTGCAACTGAGATGATGGCACAGCAATCGATGGGTGTAGAAGGCGGCGAGCCAACGCTCGCGTGGATCGTCCTTGGGAATGACGCGACCGGGGGGTTCGAAGAGACCACGAACCCGGTGATACACAAGGACGCGCTTGCATGGCTCCGTCAGCGGACTGAATAGGCGTTGATCAACGGTGGGTTTTCAGACGCAGAACGCGATGGATGGGGAGATGGGAGACAATGATCGACGAAACGTGCTAGATGGGTGATCCGATCATAGATCTCCATGGCCCCGGGTCATACCTCTTGAACGCTTGCGTTTCCGCGTCGCCTTGTGAGACCGGAAGGGGCTGTGTAGGGTGTTCTGTGGTGGGCAGTGAGGGGTGACGAGGAGACTCGACTGCTGAATGGGGATGAGTCCCGGGTCCGCATGAGCAAACGTAACTTTACCCCACAGCGTTTCTGCAAAAGGGTGCCGAGCCCAACCTCTCTCCCACCGTGCTTTGGCTCTCCATGTCGCCTTGGATACGCCGATCAGAGATATATGTGATGCTCTTCCTTGACCATCGTATTGAATGTCGACACTAACCAAGAGCTTCTCACGAACCCTGAGGGTATCTTGACGAAAAGAACCTGGGCATTCGGCGGCTCCCGCATCCTGGCAGGGGAGTCTCTCTGTGCAGATGTCGTCAAGGTACGGCTCCCGTCCGTAATCATCAAGTCGGATAACCTTTGGCGCGAGAAGCTCTTGGGGTATCCAGATCCAGGGGCAATGCGTGATTTACCCTACCGCATCGGCGGAGATGATCACTCGCAAAGAGAGTAAATATGTGGTCGTTGAACGCTGATTCCTCGTACCGCTTGTACATAAAGATGAACGCACTGGTTCGAGAACGAGATGGCGGCAGTACATACGTGTCGATGACCGACGTTCCTCGTAGACGCCTATGCAGTTTGCCGTTCGGCAGCGAAAAAAAAAAACTGATTTGACCACGTCAACTGTCTTGGAATGATCCTAGCTCTCTCTCTCCAAGACGTGGGAGAGCCCGACGTACTACTGTCAACCTCGTGAGGGAACCAACACGATGGCATCGTAGTTCCTCACATGTGTAAAGCGGTCCCTCCCTCACCTCCTTTGAGTATCCATCGCCATCCGCAGGGGTGATCACTGAGGTGACCGGACCGTCCTGATATCGATCCGATCAGCACGACCGGACGCGCCCTTAATATGCCTTCTCTATAAATAGCCAACGTCGACGGGGCACTTGGCTCCCAGACCGGAACAGGAGATACACACCACCAAGGTTCCCCTTGATCAGGCCCCTCCAGGCCCCCCCTGATGCTCACAGGCCAAGACGCGGCCACACATTGGATCGCCAGCGTACCTTCATCTGACCAAGTCGGTGCATGCGGGGGTGAAGGCTCTGCATGGAGATCCACGACATACAGTTGTCACGACATGCCAAGACGCGGCGATGGGGGCTCCGGAAACCCACGACGAGATCGTTCCCCGGTCAACCGGTCACCAGCCGCATCCGAGGACGCCATGTCGTTGTCGAACGACCGGGTTGGACTGCGTTTGTACCAGCGACAACTAAGCATGGATCAAATTGGTGCGAGAATACGGAGGGAAAGGGAGAGGGAACGCTGCTGCGTACAACGTGTGTTTTTATCTGATGGCGTCCGTATGTGGAAAGAGGACACCATGCACAGCATTGTATGGGTCTCTTCTTGTGAGCGTAGCATAAATGTACCAGCTACCAAGGCAGCACTATCCATTGAATGGCCAGCACGACGGGACCGTTCTTCACGCACTACGAGGCCCGAGGGCCACGCACCAAGAGACAATGTGACAGGCGACGCCACACGATGACACACGGTATACTCACTGCCGACCGCTCCAATCAACTTCCCAAGCGTTCCAAGGCAAAAGAGGCTCTCAAATTTTGCCTTTCAAGGCACACTTTCACTTTCCATGAATATATCGGGGTCGGGCCCCCCTGCAGGGGACATCCAGGAGACGATCACTCACTATCGCTGGGCCAGGGGCCAGGGGGGACACAGCCAGCCACTTTGCCTCTCATGATGGCATACTTTCCTATTTTGCGGGACGCACCCAGTGCAGCGCACTCTTAGCGCTCGTATTATGAGCACTGGTCTGTTAAACAGTTAAACAGTAGGACATGGTGCCGTGCTCACGATCGAGACCGAGTCCTTTGGTTGGCTCCCACAACAACAGACTAGAGCACGAAACCGATCGACCGTGAAAGACGGAATCATGTGCTCCGCTGTTCCGCTGGGTGATAACCGGCGCTTACGACGGGCAGCCGGATCTTCAGATTCCAGAACCGGTACGGCGAACGCTGACGAAGATTTCGCGACATCATGGGACCTGCCTGTCACTGATCTGTCGTTTTTTTCGGGATCAGCGCTGACCTGAATCATAGGTCATGGGGACACCCATAAGCTTTACCCCTGCGAGAAAACAAGGATATTCCATGTTCACATGATCCTATATGGTCTAGGCGACGTTGATTGTCATAGAGACCCTGGTAGCGTGACATAGTCTGATGGCGGCCCGTGGTATTTGCTGCCACAGGAGTCAGGACGCAGAGACGGAAGAAACTGGACTGTCGACGTGCCTCTCCCACGCCCGCCGATGCCACGGAGATGAAGGTGTTAGCAGTGAGATGGGTGCTTCAAGACAGTTGACTGCCATTTTCTCCACCTGCACAATCCACGACGCTCGCATTCGGCAACAGGATTGATCTCAGCTACAGAAAGAGTTAATGGTACATATCCGTAGGTCACAGAGTCCGGGACGACCACGTAGGAAGGGACTCGCATGACTGGCGTTGAACGAGTCATGGAGAAAGATTTTAGGCGTCTTGGCAGTAGATGATACCATCAGACGACCTGCATGGGGTGACACTAGTCTGACCAAACACGGTTTCAGACAAGGGCGTTCCAGTTTGGTGTCGGGGACCTGCGAAGCTTGATGCGGCGACTCACGGTGGTGAAGCTGATCGCTGAGGCCTAAACCAACGCGGGCCGAGACCCTTGGGGAACGCGGGTGCTGGGGAGGAAACACAAGAAAGTCCAGTGACAGCATGTGAGACTTGGAACCCACGCGGCGGATATGATGGAGCACGTTGCGATCCCCTTTACCCCAGGGAAGCAACGACCTAGACTTGTTCCCACATGGCTTGCGGCATTCGCCATTGAATGGGACATTTGATCACCCATCGTACGGACTGCGGATGGTGCAGTGATAGAGACGGGGCAGATTGAGCTTCTCTTTGTTTCGGCTCAGTTGAGGCCAAAGTTTACGGAATTACGTGATATCCAAATCGGGTCAGCCACCATTAATAAATAAATTTTTAACATTATTGTAAACTTTAGTTTTGATAACTTGCTAATATTATTGAAAATGAGATTCCCGATTGGGGTCGATGCTTGGATGTTGAGTTATTGGACCCTCGCGCGGGGCATAACCGCTTGTCGAGTGCCAACCTTGTTTCACGCCCTTTTCTGGATCCGGTTCCATTGCCCACTGGCTGTTTTCCCGGGCCTTATGACACGTCATATCAGGTCATGTCCGTACAAGAGCGACTGTCCCCGCGAGGCCACAGTCCTATAAGAAGCTGGCCTGCCAAGGATCCATGATCCAACCCCCACCCGCCACCCCTCTCCTATCATGAAAGACCTCCCAGTCGAACTCGTCGGTGTCGTGGTCGAGAACATCTCCTCGACCTCTGATCTCCTCTCGCTCCGATCCGTCAACTCGACGTGCCATCATCTTGTCACGCCACATGTGTTCCGCAAGATACACATCCAAAATAGCGTCGAAAGCGCACAGAGTTGTCGAAGCATCCTTGCTTCTCCTCTCGCCGCTCACGTACGCGAAGTCGTCTATGATCAACGAGATCATGGTCGGTTCTGTCTTCTGCCAGCCGGTGCTCAGGGTATGTTCTCTGTGGCAGCCTCCTTTTGACAGCCAGCTGATATCGTCCACAGGTGCCTGTGATGAACTCGAGATCGCCGAACTCGAAGACGTTCTCACAGAGACTTTCTGTTCCCTCCCAGGCTTCAAGAGCCTCGAGAGCGTCGTCCTCAACTTTTGGCCATCATTCCGCTCCCAGTGTGGACAAGAAATCCACGAACACCCCTTTTGGTTTACCAACCGTCAGATCACCGTCTTGCACGCAGTTCATTACGCGATAAAGTCATCCAGCATTCGCTCGCTCACGCTGAACAATGTCGTTCTGATGTCGTCAGCCTGTTACGACTTTGTCTCGTCTGTGACCAACTCTCCCTTGCATCACTTTTCCATGTCCGTCGTCGCGAACTCGGAGCTTGGCGCCTGGTCAGGCTCTAAATCTCTCAATGGCTCACTCAGCTCGCTGCTGCCACCCTCAAACGCCAACCTGAAATCCCTCGTCCTGGGGAGTCCTCAGGGCCTCTATCACAGCCTCAACACACAACTTCGCTCTTCCCATTACCCTGCCCTCGAGACGCTCGTTCTTGAAAACATCGTCTTCGATCCTACTCCCTCTCTCGATGGCATCGAGGAATTCATCTTTCGTCACAAGGCGAGCCTACGTCGTCTGGAGCTGAGATCGTGCTCTAGCTATGTGCCCGACACTACAACCCCTATCCGGAGATGGTCCACCATCTGGAAGCGCCTTGAAGAGGAGCTCGTCTCCCTCACAGAGGTAGTGGTGGACGATGTCCACCAGGGTTACGCGTTACTCGACGGCACCCGCGGATACATTCCACACCCGTTACTTGCAGTAACTGCCCAAGAAGACGAAGAGGTTTACTTGCATTTTAGTGACCGTGTGAACCTTCGATCGATTCTCGCTCAAAAGTGTTTTTGAACGTTTTTTTGGGTCGTTTATCCACTCATATTCCCCACTTGCATTTCTTTTTTTGTCGTGACGGACAGATGCATTGACTACTCAGATCCTTATCCTGTATCATCCTGTATTATAACAACCCGTGTGACAGTTTTCTCTCCACGCCATGTCTGGCACATGCCACATCCAATATACCAATGCCTAGATACCTGCAAAACGTCGCGATTCTTCAACGATGGCTTGGTACGGTGTTCAAAGTCGTTGGAGCGCCAGACGCCTGAACGAGCCACCGCAGCCAGATAAACGCCGACGCACCCCATCTGGCAGCCATCGACAAGACTTGTCATGAATCCACAGATGGCCACTCATGCCGTGGTTCGGACCCCGTATAAGTTGGCGCGGTATGAACATCGTCCAGGGAAGCCTTCTCCGCAGTCCACTCGTGCACGTGAAGGGTTGTTTAGTTTCATACACGACTCTTCGAAGGACGTAATTCATTTCTGGCGAGTACACTACTGCACTCAGTGACGACACGTCTTCCGCCGCAGCAGGCTTCGGTCGAAGAATGGATGACCAAGAGCGTGAGTCCGCAGCAGCAATCGAAGATCGCAATCGAAAACGTTTCAAGTCAACGTTCCATCGAAAACGGCGCCTCATATTATTATTATTATGAGAGACATATTGGTCACCCCCCCCCCTCCACTCCACTCCACACACAGATACTGCGGGTGGGGTTTATCCAAGTATGACTATCGGCGATCGATCCTTTCTTGGAACGCCACCAACACCGCGACGAGTTCTGTCTTATCGATTGCTGTCTGTAACACGGTAGCAGTCCTCATGCTTTTAATCGGGATTTGAAAGCGAACGCTGGGTCCGCGGCGTGCTCAGTTGGTATATTTTTATCGACGTGACAGCACACCACCACGGAGCGACAGATACGCTCGTCGGTCGATTAAAAAAAAAAAAAAAGTAAATTGAACCTTCTCCGTCCGCAGCAGTGCGCAAATTACAAATGGCGTTGAAAGTAAAAGGTCTTTCGCCGCATTTCGAACTCCTGGGGAGGGTCGTGTGGATGAGGTCTCGACCAGAACTTTCTTTTTTTCTTTTCTTTTCTTTTTCTTTTTTTTTCGGCAACGCTTCCCCCCCCGCACGTCGTCAAGGGGAGACAAGGTGGGATTGGGCGGTATACCCTTGTTCTCGTTTTTCTTTAGTCTGATTCCTTCTTCTTTTTAGAACTGGTTATCGTTGGGTGACTTTTTGGAGTCAAAATTGGAGCGTTTTGATTGGCGGATGCGGCGGACGAAAAAGGAAGCTTAACGACAGTCCGAGAAATTTTACGTGGCAGTGCTGCGCGTCGGACCCGCCACCGTATTCCGAGATACTAGTCTGTGTGAGACGTGTTGATCCGGACCGAGTGCAGACGGTATCTGGTCGACCAAGTTGATAGGGACAATCCACGTCGGACTAGGACGTGGGAGCGATCCGCGGCGCGACGCTGCAGCAGAGCACGCCTCCCATGCAGGATAAAGCCCTCTGAAACACCGCACTCGTTATTGGTCGTATCCCTTGCGCGCGCTACCACGTCTGTACGGTCGCTCCAGACGATGAACCCGGATGCCCCACTGCCAGTCCCCCCAGTCGGCATGCCCGGATCGTGGGTGGTGTATCACCATGCTATTCGGGAGGTGATTTGCGGACATGCAGCGATGGCATCATCACCGCGCGTCGGATATGAGCGGGTGTCGACATCTTTTTTTTTTTTTTCCAAGGTCGCGGTGAAATACAAATAGACCTTGCCTACCTGAATTGGGCCCCTAGCCACGGATGTCCGGTGGAGGTCCTGCTGCGCCGAGTACCAGCTGGCAGGGTCACATTGGAAGAACACCAAAGGCGTTTTTGAATATGATGACACATTATAGTCACGTGATGTCCCAGTGCTCCCCTAGATCACGCAGTTCTCGCGATTCGCGTGGCATACTTTTTACTTTTCTCCCCGGAGAACTGTTTGCCTCCAGGATCTCGATGGCAAGTTCGATGCTTTGACCAAGATTCTAGGTGTGGCTGGTCGTCGCAAGCAAGCTGGGTTCATCTTGCGCCAAGTCGATCTAAGCGGGTCTTTTGCCTTTAAGATGTCCTTTTTCAACACGGAGGTGCTCGCGTCAACGTCATCGATCGGTAGTCGACCAGCGACGCACTCAGACGCCCAGATCCTCACGCCAATAGCGTTTGGGTGCGATAGGATGTGCACGTACACATCTGCGAGCAGTCGCAGTCGCCTTCACACACCGTGCTATTTCCGTTTTGATGAAGACGATGAACACGGATACGAAATGAGGGGGGGGGGGGGGGGGGGGTGCCAAAAGGGATCCGGACACATTCATTGCCTGCGGAGGCGTGGATATCGGTCACATATCATGCAGAACGAAGGGCTCGTCTTGATGCCGGTCGCACCATGACTTGTGCTGCGCCCGCCTTTAACCGAACAACACGTACGTTCTAGATCGGAATTGCATGGGAACTGACGCCGACTCACACAGATCAGACGTTTATGGTTTCATTATCGACCCACGATCCGAATCATTTGCGCTGTCCAGGAGACACTGTATGAGACGCAAAATAAAAATATAATATAATATAAAAATAAAAAGGGATGGTACAGTCGGTATAGTCAGTAGGCAAGTCCCTGTTCTTTCCGCGATAATGACTTGGATAGGACGGCGCGTGCTCTCGAGGGCACCGATTTTCTCCAAGTGAAGATGGGCTATACCCTGGGCCTGGAAAATCAAAGGTGTCGTGGCCCGTGAACAAGTCGGGCAGCCACGATTGTCGCCTGCTCGGGATACCCCCCAGTGACCCAAAGGCAGTGGAATAAAGACAATCGACCGTACCGTTTGAAAGGCCCTGCAAATCACTTTGCCTACAAGCTTGAAGCTTGATTCGTCGGCCACGCCACAAGCGGGGTTCACCGAATCCAGTGTCAAGGTTTGAAAAAAAAATACGTCCGTGCAATTGTGACCGTCGTCCATGCCACCGGGGGATTGGCCAGAGTGACGATGACAAAACCATTCTCCCCGCCCACACGACCTCTGGAAACGTCTGGGCGAAGGTTATCTAGCCGAGGAATAAGCGGCAGCGTTGGTTGCCTCGCCAACGAGACGTAGTCTTCTAGCCTTATTCCGTGCGCAGTGATATATCCGATCTGAGATGAAAGATTCGACGGAGACTTGGGCAGCCTGTCCCTGCGCGCGCTTGTGACGTAATCTTCGTGTGGACAACTGCAACGAAACACCATCTAGCAAAAAACCGTTGGTTTCTCGTGTGAGGAAGTGGACATTATGGGCGGCGCCGACCGTGTTTGATGTCGATCAGTGGGCGTCGCTTAATTTTCAGTATAGCTCTCGACATCGTTCGAACGACCACAACGAAGAGATAGTAGAGTCATCACCATTTCCAATGAGCGCCGTAAAACCGGATACACTTGGTCGGCGACATCAACCATCATGACCAATTTCAGAACACGTTTCAGGGATAACAGTTGCTTACCCATAAGATACGCGCACGCTTTTCATCAAACCCCCTCATATCACTGCTGCTGAAACATCCCTGTTGGAATTATGGACGAGCGATGCCGAGGATCCACTAAACAGGACGTGCCCCCTATTTCTCCGAGCCTCGGAGCTGCGGAGTGCCATGGATCCCAGAGCCCTTTGGAACCCGCGGTGTGCCGCGAGCATTTACGGGGATTCCATGT
>QGOH01010441.1:1369-12617 GCA_003313155.1 Boletus sp. MG95 | reverse complement strand
CTATCCTAGCGATGAGTTGTGTCGCATGCGCAAGTGGTCCCGTCACTTACTACAGGCAGTAGATGATTGAGTAGACAATCCAGGTGACACAAAAATTGATGATGGTCGGGTGCCAGGTCGCCTTCTTATACATCGAGGCAGTCAAAACTACAATTGGAAGACCAATCTGGCCCCCACTGATGAGCAGAGCAAGGTACACGGAGGCCAAATGCTGAAGATCAGGCGAATACAGGTTGTCTACTGCAAACTGGTAAGTCCCATGCAGCCAGGATGCTTCGAAGAGCGTACCTGGCATTCTTTTTCACGGACGGCGGATCCTGGAGGAAAGGGTAGCAAATCGAAGCGGTGGACCCAGCAAATATATGAGATCGATGAGGGGGAGGGATTGACGATCAACCCGGTGTCTCGCGTTAGAGTAGCGTGCGCAGACGTATCATGGAGAGCATAGATCAAGTCGTGAATGGGGCCGGACAAAAGTGCGCTCGAAGGAGGATCACCCTGATAGGATATATAACCCATCAACTCACCGGGTCGCCACGCAGATCCTCGTAGATCCAATGTACACCGATAGTAACCATATTGACCGGAAATAAACAGACACTTGACCTCAGAATAGGAATATTCGATCGCAAGCATATTGTGCATTCGGTGTTTCAAGTTTAGATAAATGAGTGATAGCGCGAAGCAAGATAAACGGAAGCCACGGCAAAGGAACATGCGCCGTACATGATGAATTTGCTCCTCTTCATCGAGCATCAATGAGTAAAAGGGGAAACCGAGATGATGGCGGTGCAAGTTCGACAGCGGGAGCGAATTGGGAATCCACCACAGGCACACCAAACATTAGTACCCCTGCCATCTTGTCACCGTTCTCCTTGGGTGTCACTTCACCCGCCTCGAGCACAGGTGGCAGGAGAGCCGAGATAAGCATTTGCGTCCTCGACAGGCATTCCGACGCACTGCGGTCCGGGTCACATTTAGAAGAATCAGGCAGCTATGATGATACTAGGACGTCAGCGGACCGTACAAGATGACTCTGACATACGTGTGATCGTAATCGGTCGATTACGGGTCCCAACGCCGCCATTTCTGAAAACTTCCACTTGGAGCCAAGGTGGCGGAGGAACGAAAGGTCATACAGAACTTGGAGCATGCCCAGGGAGTCTCCATCATCGATGCTCCGAACGAATGCAGCTGAAAACTTGGCGATCATCCTTGGAGAGATGGTCATCAGATATGACTGGTGATGACTCATGCCCAGGTTATGTATGGAAGAAGAGAGCAAGTATAGACATTCCATCATCGGCGGAGATGGGTGTATACACGTGGATCCTATACTAGAATTAGTATATCAGGGGGGTCAAACAGAAAACAAGTAGCATACCAGGGTGTGTCTGCCATGTCATTGCGTTGTGGGCATAATACGACACCAATTTGGAAACGACATATTCCTCCCAACATGTCATGATTCGTTCAAACAGCGCGTTCATTTCCTCTTGGAAGCCTCGAGAACAGGGCGTGAGTACTTTCCAGAGCGGATATATACCAGCAACTCACTGGTTACTACAGCCTGATCGCACCCAACATTGCAAACGAAAGGTGAAGTAGAGAGCTCTTTCGCTATGTGGGCATAAAAAACGAGTCTGCTGATCGTCGTGTTGATATCTTTGCAAACGGTTTAGAATCATGTGTAGCGTAAAACATTCAACTTGCCAGGACTAGCCATGAGCTCCTCGGAAGAAACTTTGAGTACTGACGCCACCCTGGCACACAATGCCTGCGCTTCTGGATGGCACGCCCCGGTAAGGTCGATGACCAACCTCCTGTAGCAGAGGAAATATGAGAGGCATGGCAGAATCACAGCCATCGCGACATACTGGCTGCTTTCACCATCTGCAAACATCCTGGACAGATCCTGCTGCAACGAAGCAGCAGCATCTTCCAGGGTTCGCAAGGCTTCGTGGAGCTGTGGGGCCCTCCCCTTGAGTCGCTGTGTTAATGCCGCCTTGTATGTGTGAAAGCTAGGATCAAAGGATGAGGATCCAGTTCCGGGCGGAGGTTGGATGACTGGCGGGGAACGGTACAGGCTGCAAAGGGGGGAGAACATGTCTGGGTAACGTGAGCATCGAGTTATCTTCGAGTTCCAGATGGTCCCCGCACCCTCGTTGTCGGATTCTAGAGACCCAAGTTTTTTCAAGAACTCTTTCTCTGCACACACAAATACCGCCTTCCAAATGCCCTTGATCCGTGTGTTGAATACTTCGTCCAGGAGCTCAATAAGATTGACTATTTCAGGTGCCTCGAGGCCCGAATGTACGATCCACTTCCGCAGTGATGATCGGACCTTCCAAACGGCGCTCACTGCATCGAGCGAGGCCAGCCACTTGTCAAATGCGCCACGGAGGTTTGCTGTGGATTGATCAAACCAACTCCCCAGTTTATCACGCAACGCTTCCTGTGGGAGTGAAGACGAAATGGATGCCAGGTCCACAAACGGTCGGTATGCTCGGATATTCGCGGGTAGGAGAGCAACATAAGTAGACGAGGGAAGCGAGCTCAAAACTGCTTGTGTGTTCAAGAGCAGCTCAGCAGGAAGGCCGGCTGAGGGGGCGGATGAAGATTCAGACTGTATGCTGCCTAGCACACTTGCAGCCAGAGAGCGTGCCGAATCAGGGGTACCAAAGACCGCGCGAGCGGTGTAAAGTGTGCGTGAGATCGCCTCTAAAGCCGTTCTTGTCGCATTCTTGACAGCAATCGCAGCGGTCTTCACGGGAAGTTTTTTTGCTCTTTCAGAGATCTTTTGAGCTTCTGGGGGGCCACCATTCACCGGCAGGCCATTATTGAATTTTCCGGGAATATCAAGACGTTTGGCTAGTAGAGCATTCAGAGTTCGTGTCCGCTGGGAAAGGTAAATCGTCAAAGTCTCCGTTAGTGGTCGAGAGTCGAGAATGTGAAGTGTTAAAAGCGTAGCACAGGTTTCCTGAGGCAAAGGACATCATACTTTGCAAAAACAGGGTTAAAATAGACGACGAACTTCGCGCGTTTTATCATACACCCTCAGGGACAATGTTGCCCTGTGTATGATCTGAGTACGGAAATGGGATACAGTCTCCCATTGCCGCTGAATCAGAGGAAATTGCTCCTGTGGTAAAGCTTGTCAGAAGGTGTTTAGCAACTTGGGTTGTGGCTGACCAGCACATCAACACCGTGTTGCGTCCAGCTTTCGTCATCCTGAGCGTCATCACGGATCAAAGCTCGATGAACGACGCGGGTGAGAAGGAACAACCAAGCAGCTTGGAAGTACTTTTCGCGTTCAATCAACCGCCACAAATGCTCTGGCGCATCCAGAAGTAGCTTGATATGCGCAGAAAGTACCTGTAGCATCTGCAAGTGCGAATCTAGATGCTAGGGCGGTCAAGGCACGCGAGCGAAGAAAGTCGCGCCAACTCACCGTCCTTGCCGCTTTGTGAAACACGATTCTGGATACTAGGCACCCCTTGGGACCGAATTGCAGTCGTAGTTTCCTTTAGTGCTTCTTGCACACGCTTCGCAGACATCGCGATGGATATGATTGAAGAGGAGGCTTGAAGTAGATCACGGTATCGTTCCCTGCGCTTTCCGAGTGCCGTCAAAAAACGGGACGCGTTAAAAACATCTCCACGCACCCAACCATGATTCGAAGATCTTCTTGTTTTGCCTCGGCATCAGCCCTAGTCGCAAATTTGGTCAACGAACCCAGCATAAGTGAGACAATTTGTACCTCAGCTGGGCTTGCTTGAATTTGACCTCGGCTATGGTGTATTTTGCAAAGAGTTCATCTGGTTCGATGTCTAGAACATCGTCCTGCGATTTGCTGGGAGTAAGACTGCCGGGTTGTGAAAATGTCTGGGATAATTTGCTTGCAGGTGGGGGAAGCGGGGGAGCTGCAGACGGTGACCACAAGGATTCCAACGGTGTTCTGGAAGAAGCCAAGGAGGCCACCGACACCGTCGACGGTCCCCGAGCCATGCAATGTTGAGACACGTCCGTAAGCATTGAAATGTCTACGAGACGTTGATTACGTAAAACTCGAATTTTGGATACATATTCTGGTGTACCGCGCGGCAATTTTGTAAAGTGGTCTTACGCAGATACCCAACAACGCTCTCAGCAAGTATACACTATCTTCCCTCGGTTTCATTGCTTGCTGTTTCTGCACCATCTATCTCAACCGGACTGGGTTTTCGGTCGACTGGAGGTGGTGCTGGCGTTGCGAATGACGTGCGGGATGACTGCGAAGTCGAAGGTCCATTTTGGTTGGGCGAGTTGGTAGCCGAGTTGGCTAACCGCTGGTCGAGTGCCTTGAGAGCGAGTGCGCTGGGGTTTAGATCAGACATATCACCATTCCTTGACGGTCAGTGTGCGTACCGTCGCCGCTCAGCCTCTGCCCGAGCACCACCAGGAAGTTGGCTGTACCCAGACTCGATATCGTGAGTTACAGACGTCGGAATCAAATGAAATCGCGTTGCTATGTTGTGGGTGACATTTCCAAGAACCGATAAAGCGGGACTAGAGATGTTCTGTCAACATACAACGACCTTGGAGAGATTTCGAGGCTCACTGGAGGAAAGGCGGAAACCAACTCGTGAGGGCGAATGTTTCGCTCCTATCTCCATAGGTACTGGTGCCACTGCCAATGTCTGCGTTGCGCTTATAGAAGCGCAGATATATCCACGAAACAAACCAGCCAAACTGTATGACAATATATGGACATTGGAAACCGATGATTGTCATGACGGTGGAAAAGGTCAGATACGCCATTGGTAAGATCTGCAGAAGGATATGGATCAACGAAGCACGTGGAAGACAGAGAATGATAACATGCCTTGACGCGCACTCTGAAAAAGCCGAGGACTTGTACTTGATGTTCTGGTATCAGTTGCGTGAATGCAACCAATACGCTGGTAAAGAGTGCCATCTGGCCGTGATACTGCATGCCATACCTGACGAGGCTAAGAGGATGATCAACCAAAGTGGTCATGGTCTCTTACAGGAACAAGTCAGCATTTCTGGTGGCGAGGAACTCGATCCAATTAAAGGCAAACGCGATGAGATTTGGCACTGTGACACAGATGACGATAAACTTGAACGTCTCCACCGTGCCCCATAACCTCTCAAAGTAACGTAACGAGGCTGGTATGACAGCCATTGTCACGAATAGCTGCGAAGTATAAGTGCGTAGGAAAAATGAGGTGTGGAGAACAACACACCTCGATGATGCTGACCTCGACCAAGGCGGAGGTAGCAAAGGTCCATGGATAGAAGAGACTAGAGCCTGGCACAAGGGTTAGCCATGGTGTGTAGACGGATCCTGTGGACCACCAGATCCAGAGGTACAAGGAAGTAGCGGCGATGGTTGCAGCTGCAAAGCCGCGTGTGACTGGGGGTATTGAAGTAAGATACTGGAGCGGTGTGGATAGAATAGCCATTCGAAGCTACTGGGTCATGGAAATGATATTTCAGTCCTCGCTGTCAAAGCTCAGCTCACGGCTCAATTGATTTGTTTGTCCATATTTGTGTCAAAGCACCCAAGGGTTGGGTTACGTCAGCTGACCCTCTCTCCTTCACTCCGTCATCATCTCATGGCCGACTACGACTTCCGTTCCGGAGGTTCGCTCAAGCTCAAGGGGGGTGTCGCGGACGGAGGGATCGTCAAGAAGTATGTCTTTTTTGCTGGTCGTCCTTGTTGACATCGTCTTAGCTCATCAGGAAGAAGAAATCAAAGTCGAAATCGAAACTTGACGACGTAAAGGAGCGGGATCGCCAACGAGTCAAGGAGCTCTTGTTGAGCGAAGAAATCGGTTCCACTCCAGGCTCCGCACCCGGAAGCAACCGTGCTTCCCCTTCGCCGTCCAATGGAAAGGAGAGGAAAACAGATGCCGAGAGGCGGTTTGAGGAAGCACAGCGCCGCAGAGTGAGCTTCAGCCTGATGTTTTTCTTCATCCACTAATTATATCCGCAGCTCTCGGCAAAAGTAGCCAGGATAGCACACAAAACACACAAGGATCGCGTCAATGAATTCAACACCAAGCTGGAATCGCTGAGCGAGCACCACGATATTCCAAAGGTTCGTTTGTGAAACTCGTGGTCCGTGCAGGCTCTCACGGCATTTCCACAGGTTGGCCCAGGATAAAACCCGCGTAAATCGCGTCGAGCGCCTCGCCGTCTGAGAAGCAAGGTTTCGCAGTGCGCTATTATGCCGAACTGTGGTGGCCGCTGTGTGCTATATCCTCGTTTCGCGAATTCGTGTACGCGCGCATTGTATCAGACGAGGTTAATGTAAGATGTTCGGAAAGCTCCACGGGTCACGTATTGTGAAGTATTTGTTGTGCTGGCTTTTGATATAAGTAGTTACGGAGGCACGGCTCATAAATCCGTGACATCTCTTGACCCTTTTCCTTCACCTTCCACTCAACCGCATCATGTCTGTTGCACAGCAGGCCGAGAAGAAAGGTCACATCTGCCCACCCTCCGATGCCCACCATCCCGCAGATAGATGGGAGTCTCTCTACGTGTATTCATTTATTTGCAAGTTCACCAGTCTGCGCTCAAAGGTCGAGGGCTTAGATACGCCGATGGAGTGAGTGCTCATTCACTTGAATGTGTATCGAGTTTCCTTTGCCACAACTCTCGATTTCACCTGATGGCAGTTTCGAAAACGCACTCTTGATGCCAGGGGCAGACCCTGTACTGTCCAAGATACTCCAACAGTTTATACTAAACCTGCGTCCGCAAACGCGTAATTTGAGGTGTGTATGCCTCTGTAGTTTGTGCAGACCATACGGAACGATTCGGGGTTCTGCTAGTGTGGATCACATATCGTCAACTATCTCCAGCGTCCTTGCTGACACCTTCAAGACCTCGGAGAGGACCATTTTCTGGGACGATGAACGTGGAGCGAACGTGGACCCCTTTGCCAACTTGGAAGGCGGCTTTTTTGCCGCTGATTGGGCCCTGAAAGTGGGTTTGCTCTTGTAACAATGCCAAATACCCCCTAAACGCGTAACGTTGGATCGGAAACAGCTCGAAATCCTGCGCTTACTCGTGGACGTGCAACTCGCACATTCGACCGAGGTAAAGAACACTATCGATCGCGCTTGGGGCGTGACGCAGCATAAGCATAAGAAAAAAGACCCCGTAAATGCGCCTCCAGATGCATCGGATGCCAAGAGTCAAGAAAGACTGCAGCTCGTTCCGCTGGGACAGGACAGTTCAAGAAAGCGCTACTGGATTGCGGATGGTCCGTGTGTCCTTCATTTCGTTGTCCTCGCCCCACAGTATATTTGCGTGTATTTGGTGTGAAGCCGCATTTTTGGGGCCCCTTTGATATCCGGCATTGTCCGTCTTTCATGGATTTCCGCTGACTCCCGTTCTGATCTATCTTAGATTCACCACGGATATATGTGTCGACTAATCCTTGGAAGATCACGGCGACGTTCCAGACCATTTCCTCCACGCGAGAGGAATACCTAGCAGTTATTGAGTCACTTAAGGCAACTGCTCCTCGAACCGACAAGAAGAGCAAGATAGAGCAGGCTCACTTGGCACTGATTGAAGCACTTTCAAGTCGGGTTGATGTTATAAGTGCCGAACTAGCGGTGAGTTACCCCTCCTTTTCGTTCCGTAGGTAGAAGGCGGTAGTCAGTGAAAGGAACGTGTGACGTGATCGCTGACTTGACGTGCAGCGCGTGCAAAGGGTCCGCCGAAAAATTGAACAAAAGCAGATCCTCATGGCTCAGGNAGATCAGGGAAACACGGACACGACGCCAGACACGACGTCCAGACTACGTGTACAATGACGTGGAGAGTGGCGAGGTTGGTGACTTGCTCTAGGTTCATATCGATCTCGTTGCTGATTTAACCTTTGCAAGGACGATACCGATGAATACAAGATCGACGATGAGAATGATGACGATGACGCTTTTGACCACGACAATTTCCCTAATCTCCGCCCGGAGACGCGGGGTAGACGTCGAGCAGCTGGCATACCTCCCCAACGGAGATCTACGAGAGTCACAAGAGGTAAACGTGGCTCACCTGAATTTTCTGTGCAAGAATGGCGGGGGGAAAGACGGTCGAGTCGACTAGGAGCTTCGGAAGACATGCAGCTGGACCATCCACAGAAACGTGCGCGGACGGAGGATAGCACAACAAGTTCTGGTTCCGTGGGGTTGCCTGGCTCCGAGGTAGCACCCGCAGAGAGCGAGCAAAGGCTTAGGGACGAAGGCGCTGCCGCAATAAAACGCAACGAGATCCCTATGGAACGAGTAAACGGGAAGAAGAAAAGCAAATTTTGGTATTACGCGGTGGAGCCCATCGCCAGACCCACCCGGTCATCCATACTCGGTGGCAAATTTTTGGCGACCGCAAATGGTAATGGACACAACGACACTAGTAGCGGTTGGCTGCCTCTGGGGCGCGAAGGCGATGATGGGATGGATGTGGATAGATGTGTGGATGAACCCCGGCCTTCATTCACGGAGCAGGCGCAGCATCCGCTGCAGTCTGGTGGTGATTGAGGGATGAGTCGCACTGTCGGCATCGGGTCTGTGTCAGGATGGCAGTTTATATTTCATACCACCCACCAGCATTTTTGGTTGAAGCAGCATAGTCTACTCATTGCATTTATTTGTCGGCATCTTCTTTATATTGTACGAGCTGATCCCAGCGAATCTGATTCGAATATTTGTTGACCTTGCCGAATCGTGAAACCTTCCTAATCGGTCGAGTGTGGTCGGACGCCTGCAAAAGTTTCCGAGCACGCCAGCAGAACCGTCGCCGATGATTGCACGAATCTCTGAAAATGTTTTGCGCAAATTATCCCGTCCGACACGCAGCTTTCGTGGTCGTCCTCGGCGAGCAACCACGCTGGTGACCATCCCTCCTTCCTCGGACGATGCAGAACTCGTCTCTCTTTTCGATCAGCCCCAGAACGGCAGGCAGTCCCGACCACTGTCCCTCTCGGGCATCTTCCAGCACCCAGAGTTAACCACCCCTGCAGCCTTCAAAACTTTGGCCGAATCTACCCTCGTACGCGCACAACTATTAACCGAGCGCATTCTACACGCCAACCAATCACGGTGCGAGCTCTTCAAGGTCGTCAAGAACCTGGACAGGCTCAGCGACCTACTATGCGGCGTTATCGACCTTGCAGAGCTTCTCCGAAACGCACACCCAGACCCTCAGTGGGTTCAGTGCGCCAACGATAGCTACGAGAAACTCTGCGAGTACATGAATGTACTCAATACCCATGTCGGTCTGTACGAGGCGAGTCGATCTCTTCTCTCACCGGTGGTTCCTAATGTCGTCATAGATTCTGCGCACGGTTCTTCACGACCCCGAAGTTGTTCAGTCCCTCAGTCAGGAGGCTTTGCAGACAGCGTTGATTTTCTGGAGGGACTTTGAGAAATCTGCCATCAAGTTGCCTCCCGAACAGAGGGAGCGATTTGTTTCATTGTCTTCCGAAATCCTCACCCTTGGCCATGAGTTCGTCACTCAGGCGTCTGCCCCGCGTCCCCCAGCCGTCATCGGACCCTCAGAATTGGATGGTCTAAAAGACGAGGGGATGGGTGCAAGGCTCCGTCGGCAGGCGTGGTCTACTCAGAAGAGTCTTCTTGTATATCCTGGCTCTCACCAAGCATATATGATCATGACATCTGCTCCCAACGAATCTCCACGCCAAAAGCTCTACATGGCTGCACATACCAGTAGTCAACGACAAATAGAATGCTTAGAGCGACTGTTGCATGCACGTGCTCAACTTGCCCGACTCGTGGGATGGGATAGCTATGCCGGTATGACTCTCAACGACAAAATGGCAAAAACACCGGGTGAGCAGTGTTTGACGAATACCTAATTGCATTCCCTGACATGCACACCAACCGATCCCAGAGAACGTCCAACAATTTTTGGATACATTCCTAGATCAAACAGCTATCCATGCTCGCAGTGCTTTGCATACACTCAGATTGCGGAAACAATCACACCTCAATACTCGGACACTTCCTATTATACAAGCCTGGGATAGATCTTTCTATTGCCCCCCAGAACCACCCGAACCACCCGTGCCATTACCCCCTCTTTCTCTCGGACGTGTTTTCATGGGTCTGTCACGGCTCTTCAAGCATCTCTATGGCATATCGTTGCGGCCGGCTGAAGTGGCCTCTGGCGAGGTTTGGCATCCTGACGTCCACAAACTCGAAGTAGTAGATGAGGATTCTGGCGTCATTGGATGGATATATGCAGACCTTTTCGCTCGGAACGGCAAGTCGTGCGGCGCGGCCCACTACACGGTCCGTTGTTCCCGACGGACCGACGACGACGACGAAAGCGGTGATTTTACCGTCGAAGGTACCGAAGAATTTCTTGCTCCTTCCCGAAGTTTTGAAACCATCAAGCGGCACAAGCTGCGCGGCGTGCGTGGGCAGTACCAACTTCCTTTGGTCGTCCTCCTATGTGAATTCACTCGCCCCACGATCGCCCGGGGGCCCACATTTCTAGAATGGCACGAGGTGCAGACCCTGTTTCACGAAATGGGTCATGCCATGCATTGTAGGTCATCTTCGCCACACAGCCATTGTCAGCAGCGCTGATGCTGGAGCCGTAGCTATGATCGGTCGAACGGAGTATCACAACGTTGCCGGCACCCGCTGCGCAACTGATTTCGTGGAGTTGCCCTCCATCCTCATGGAATACTTTCTCAATTCGCCCAAAGTCCTCTCCCTCTTCGAAGCAGACGATTCCTCGATTTCAAGTCAGACTGGCAACCACCATGAAGATCCGTGCACGTTTATCGACACGCATGGCACTATCTTGCTCTCTGTACTAGATCAGATGTATCACTCTCCCACCGTTCTCGAACCAGGGTTCGATTCGACGGCCGCCCTGGCGAACCTGTACAACACGCGTGGCCTCATCCCTCACGCAGCAGGAACGTCGTTCCAGACCCAGTTTGGTCACTTGTATGGGTACGGGGCAACGTACTACTCCTATTTGTTCGACCGCGCGATCGCGTCGCGTGTTTGGCGGAATGTTTTTTCAAACGAGCCACTGAACCGCGAATTGGGAGAAAAGTATAAAGCGGAGATTTTACGATACGGTGGTGGCAAGGACCCTTGGCAGATGCTCGGTGCATTGTTGGACGCACCACGTCTTCAAGTGGGGGACGAGGAGGCAATGCGAGAAGTTGGAAGATGGAGGGTAGAGGATG
>QGOH01010439.1:0-14067 GCA_003313155.1 Boletus sp. MG95 | reverse complement strand
GTTCTTGTTGTTTGACATGAATTGGGGTTTTGCATTCCCTGGCCGCCGAGTGATCCTGGCGGCCTTCTTGTTCAGTACTTCTTCGACATCTTGGAGGGTTACCCCAGCAGCGACACATCGCGTCAGGGCGAAATAAAATAGATCGGCAGTTTCGAAGGCTATCTCCTGTTTGGTCTCCGCACGGCAGAGCTCATCTGCCTCTTCTTTGATCTTGGCTTGGAGGAGCTCCTGGTCATTAAACAGCCTACGTGTATACGATCCCACGGGAGCAGAAGCAAGACGCGCTGTAAGGGTACTTTCAAGCGCAGCAAGTCCGTCGATGCTACCGAAACACGACGGTTGCGGGAGATGGCAAAATCCCGAACCGTGCTGGATGACCGAAAATTCGAGCGCATCCGAATCACAGTCAATACGGATTTGCACGACCTTCTGTGTCGCTCCCGATGTCTTTCCCTTTTCCCAAAGACCGTGCTTGCGGGACTGGTATATGCCCTTGCCGGTCAGGATGGAATGGGCGACGGACTCGCGAGAGGAATACACGAGACCGAGGGATCTGCCTCCCTGAGCATATGACGAGACAATGGTCGGGAAGAGTCCGTCGGATCTATCGGATATGAGTGGGGCAAGGAAGGCATCTGCGATCGAGATGGATGTTTCGAGTTCAGAGAAGGGGATGACAAGCGATGCGCCGATCGAAGTGAGTTTTCTTATGGTCGAGGGGGTGGGTTTGTCTTCTGACAAGACGTGGATGGACAGGCCTGAAAAGAAGGTGGAGATGGAGCGGATAAGCTCAACATCAGTCGAGATTGTTTTGAGGAGTACGCCAGAGATGGCGTTACGGAGGGAGTCCGGTACGGCGCTGGCGCTGGCGACGTCGAGCAGAAGGATCAAGCGGGTAGCAGGAACGATGCCGACTAGCTTTTTCGCGAGCGAAAGGGGTACAATGGCCTTTTCGGTGCCACTGTCAAGATCAGCGATGATCTGGTCAGGGTCTGCGGAAACATCGTCGATGAATAGATGGCGTGCAGAAAGCAGCGGGAGATTGTGGGCGGGTCTGGAGATCACCGTAGTGACGCGACAGACCGCGAGCAAACGATCTTGCTGGACGTCGTCGGTGTCGACGAGAGCAAGGAATGGGGGAGACATGGCTGGCCGTGGTCTCGCTGATAAAGGCTTGGTTAGTCCTCCGCGCTTAGTCAGGTCTACCTCTTGGACTACTACTATCATGGAGTACAATCCCAGATATCCCCAGCCGTTCTCTCTCTCTCAGGCGATCGCTTTGGATCCTGTGGTAGCATGGGATGGTCTGATTCTCGAGATTACCTGCAGTCACCTGTTATTAACAGTCCTGACAGAGATCGCTCGTTTGAGAAATTCCCTGCTGCACTTGAGACGGTCTCAAAGCGAGTTGCAAGAATACTTGCGGGAACTGGCCTCGGAAGAAGGGGATCGCGAAGTTAGCCAAGCCGTGAAAGAAAACGAGATCACAATGCACGTATCCCTCCTGCCTGGCCTTTTCTCCCAGAGCTGAGGGCGTCCAGAGCGTCACAGGACGAGCGCATCTTTATGCTGAAGCTGGCATTGACCCATCACGGTCATTCCGTCTCTTCAGAGCAGACGTCTGAGCCCCTCCCATCTTCCCCTCCACGAAGCAGGACTGAGCGTCCACAGAATACCATTGACTTTAACTCAAACGGCTTAGACGACTTTCCCCCTGTCCAGGACCTGTCAGCGGTGAATCCGGAGCCTCCAGCAGCCGAAGAACGAGAAAACGGTGTGTACTTGTAGACATCTCAAACGGTTCAACGACTGGTACTTGCCCTATCATGCATTCCAGAGTTCTCAGCCTCGGACCGACCGACATAAATTCATGCAGTATTTTTATAACTGTTGTGACATGAGTGTGCGAGACAAGTCTGCTGAGGGGTGCCTTGGGAAAATAATGGGACATGTGCATTGAAACTGGTTTTGACGAGTCCAAAGCGAGAGATGGAAGAGTAATCAAGAGAAGTACATAAGCGACGCCATGTTTGCATGCAATGGCTTGAAACCTCGTCGGAATGCCTCGAGTACGCCTTCCGCTTGTGAGGTATCAGCCTGCGTAGCCGAGTCAGAGAAATCCAAGGTTCCCTGAGGATCGTAGTGATTCTTCGCGCGACTACACACGATATCTGCATCTAAACCAACTTCAGCCAACATTTGGAAGGAAGTAGTGAAGAACATACAATATACCGGCGCGGGAATTGATACCGAGCGTGTGGAACGAGCGTATACATGACAAAGAGCAAATGATAGCGATTGAAGACTATCCGCACTATGGAATCATAGCTGAATGCCACGCTGAAGAGGGTCGAGACATATCTTACTTGAAGTTGTTGTCGTCGTACAAGACATTATAGTGCGCGGGGCGACTGGTGCCGAGCAATCCTCCATGGCTTTGTAGGTACCAATCGAATTCAGTAGGGTGGGCAACTACCTGGTCGACGACCGTCCCCGCAGGACAGTTGCCACTCCTGTCCGCGTCTCCTGGATGCCTAGGGAAGAAACGAACGTGATGTCGTTTCGCAACGATGATGACAGTGATCTTGGGGTCAATCTTAAGATCCGCGCAAGCAGCTGTGAGAGTAGGTGAAGAGAGATTCAAAACACTGAGGTCAGTGCATACCCTTCAATGCGTCGAGTTCTAGAGAGAAAAAGTCAACAGGGCCCGGGCAAGGCATCGAGAAAACACACCTTTATCCAAGACATCTCTGAACTGACCCTCCGAAACACCGTCTAATTGTCAAGGTCAGGTGGATACTAGGATATTCAAAGAAGCGAACCTCTGAAGAATATCAAACGGCTAGGGGCAATATCACTAGTCTTCTTCTCGACTGCTTGCCTGTATCTCATGTACATGGTCAAAACATGCTAAAACACACAATTTCAGTCTTCAGCAGCGACCAGTCACGAAGTCAAACAACCTTAGCCATCTCTGCCAGGTCCTGGATTATCTCTTCCCGAGAACTCTGTACGCGGCTGGTTGCAACATACTTCGCCGAGTTGGAATCAACGTTTCCTACGAGGGCTGTGAACGAAGGTCGACCATCAGAGCCGGGTGCGGGATGGATGACATCGGCACCTAATTCATAAAAGGTGTAAGCTCTCCCTTGGTAAAGACGTAAGCAAAAACAACTTTACCCATCACAATAGTTGGACGGCGAGGGTCTGTGAGCACAGTGACAGACTGGGGATCGGGGATGGTGTTGATTCCTCCGAGTTTGACATTCATTCTTGAGTGATGTAAGATCCACTAACGACCACATCCTGAAATCACACTCACTTCAAACACACATTGGCATAGTATTGTGCCTTTGCACGGAAACATTTCGAGCTTTTCAAACACTGCGTCGCCACCCCAACCTTTGGATATAATCAAATTCATGGCCAAAGAGAGGAAGGTGAAATGACACGCACTGTAACATCACCAAAGCTGCAGCATGATCAGTCAACAAAAGTGCAAGGATCTAGCGTTTTCGACGTACTGTTTCACTGCAGTGTAGATGTCATTACCGTTGTCGGGAAGTACAACGACAATGAGTGTCGGACGTTGCTTCGTCTTCTGGAAACACTCAGTTCCGGCTACACGTAGTTGCTACAAAACCCCGTTAGGCCATCACCAGGAGGCGAGAAAAGATTCACCTCGGCGATGCGGCCCTGGCCATTCTGCCAGGTAACCACTGGGCTAGTGTCATTAACTTTTATCCCTGATAGCAGGTCATTATATAGCGATGAACCAAGCAAGCTGACCGGGATGACTCACCAACATCACTGCAGCTACGGAGTAAACCATTGATCATGTCTTGCGCCGCTTGTTGATTGAATCGCTGTTGGCGTTCGTAGATGACAACCATCCAGCGTTCAATGCTAGCTGGCCGGAAGAACCGCTTATCAATCCTGTTCAATAGTCAACTACTGGAGACTAAGGAGTTGGACCCAACCCACATATTCCATGCACCGTTAGCAGGTGCCTGTATTATAAAGTGAGAAGTGTGTAGGAGACTAACATAGGACTTAAGGACTTACGACAACTGGCTGTGGGCTGTCCTGACCGTATCTAAGCTTTGGGGGGGCCAAGATACGTGCGGGGACACTGAGCGGACCGGCCGTCTCATCCACAGTCATCCCAAACTGGCGAACATATTCGGACTGGCCATATGCAAGAACCTGGACAACATTCAACGAAATAAAGTGATAGATGGAAAAAGGCAGGCTACCGAAAGCCCGTTGGTTATGCTTTGCAAACGATCCTGAGGTTTCTTAGTCGCAAAGTCGAGGACATCTTTCGTTTTCTCGGGGGGTACCTGCTTGCGCATAATCTGCCCGGGAGGGACCGTGCAAAGCTCAAGCGGTAACAGTGCGCCAGATCCGACCTACGCCTCGTTAGTAGAAGAAAACGTAAAAGAGAAACACATGCCTCAATACAAATGTTGTCAGGGAATCGCAGCGGCCGATTCAACAACCTCTGGAAGTATTGGGCCACGGTCATGGTTGTACCATCCCGCATGCTGAAGCTGAGATCTGACGCGCCTGCGCTGCTGAGTTTCTTGACTACCCGGGGAGTTTTGCGGACACGCTCCCCAGTGTAAGTCGTCATGATTCGAATTCCGGTGATGAAGCGTTGAAGTCGAATACGTTCTCGATCGGGCATGTTCCTGCGCGGGCTCAAAATGTTGTACTGGCCAGGTTTTCCGAGGAAATCCAGGCAGAGATCCAACAGCGGGCCAGGCTTGTACATGGTCCCGGTCGAGATGTCGACGTTGACCAGTAACCGTCCAATCGCGGGCCGCACGGACTGGAAATATCCTCGCCAAAGGACTAAGCCACCGCCAATGTCTTTGGTCTCCCGGTCAGTGAAAAAGGACCGCACGTTAAATGGGTATTTCATAGTTGGTTCCATACGTACGACCACATTTAACGCCTAAGAACACAAAATCAGTAACGATGGATATCCTTTCTGCGCGTATACTTGCGGTCAAGGCCGTCAAAACATTGTTGTCGTGGGACTGCTGCCCTTGTACAAAACGTTGCAAGACCCTAGAGAATGGTTGAAGAGGGCATCAGAACGACGTTTGGACAGTGAACTCAAAGGGTTACTCTGGATTGATTGTAGCAACCTTTGTGAGTCTGATTTTGTACACACGTGGTCCGCGACCGCTGGTGTTCTCTCCTGGACTACCACGAGTGGTTTCATCGGACAGACTAACATTAAACTTCGAGATGCGACAATGATTCGTCGGACATCCTGGTGGGAATGGTACGCATCACATACCTCTTGGCTTCCGTTGGGCCCAAGGGGTAGCTCCCTTGGGGCAAACATATTCTTCCGGCCGTCGTATACGGCAGGGGGAGTGAAGACATCGGGAGCATCAATCTTTTGCATATGATCAATTAGTTCCAGGTTTAGCCTCGCAGGCAACGTTTTCTCAGAAGGGGAGATGACTACAATGGAGATCGTGGATGATCAACGGGGGTGAATATAGGTCTACAGATACCGAACTCACCAACTAATGTTGCCCGCCACCCACGAGTAACGAGATGCCACTGATCAGGACGATCAACCGAACTGCTGATAGAACACGAGGCGCACCATCATAGTGATGAATGTTGCCCTCAGGCGACGCCATGGTAAAAAAGTTGGCCAAGACATTGATTGCTCTACCAGCTGTGCCATAGCCCGATCGTCGTACTCCCACCGCTTGAACATGAGCGCCTGGGAGTGCCCCGCTCGGGGGTACTGACGAGGTCGCTCTAGCTGCTGCACCTGGTGGCCCCCCTCGCGGAGGGCCACCACGCGCCGCGCCGCGACTACGGCCACCCCTGGCTCCAGGATCTCCTCGCGGAGGCATATCGTTTCAAATAGAAAGTATGGGAAGATGGGAAGATGGACGTTTGGGTGAGAATACAAAAAAGGGCGACGTGGTGTTCTTATACGTTGAGTGTGCTCCGGTCAGCGACGCAAGTTTGTGTATGTTATGTTCGCATGTACTGCGACTGCGATCTCCTGCGTTATCGATCAAGGGCACATGTATCATACGTGTTTCGTGTGTGTACATCCAGCCAGCTCCAAAGGGAGATGCGCAGTACTTCCCCTCCTCACGCAAGCTTCAGCCAGCTCATGATCGCCGAATGCGCGGGTCCTCCAGCAACAAATGGTTGACCATGGCTACCGTTCGGATCGAAGAAGACCCCTTTCCGAACGCCGTGACTGCCAAGATAACGCCTGACGCGCTGTACAAGGGAATGAGACTGTGCTCGACCTCGCGGGAACAAACATCTCACCTCCGCATTCAGAATCGCGTCCTTGCCTCCCAATACAACAAGCGTTTTTGTAGGGTCGCGGGCATTCGGAATTTCATCGAACCATAGAGAATTTGATGACCAGTCAAAATGACGCTGAATCGTGTTCGCAATGCCTAGCTCGGTTGCTACGAAGTACCTCATCAACAACTCCACACCCTGGAAAGGAAGGTTAAACCACTGGTGGTACAAGCGTGTTGATGGACCGTACCGTGGAACACGGGCTGTACAAGAAATTGTAACACATGTCTGTGGAAATTTGGCTTCGCATCACACCCAACTTATCAACACTGCTCGACTTACCACCTTCCCAACAACAAAATGTGACAGGGTCAACAAAACACGAACGTACAACCATTTTTGGGTGAGCTTTGAGGAACCATGCGTGGAGAAAGGAGCCACTTGTAGGCGCATTGAAATGAGTGCAAGTGGGTCTAGTAGAGGGGGCACCTACTTGGAATGGCTAAGCATAACGATGCCTTGCGACCGGCCATTCAGAGACGAGAGACTACGATCTTCTGATGGAGACACCCAACCCAACTCTCTCAGAAGACCGGATAAACGAGCGGTCATCTCACGCCTATTCATTGGCTTCAAAAATCTAGAATGGAAGATGTCCTGACTGATGTTAGGTTGTAGGGGTATAACGATGGGCCGATCGGAGAAGTTTCGGAAAAGATCGTGTATGAGCAATTTGTACTGCATCAGACCAATACCGAGTCCATGAAAGAGCACGACGGGACGACATCCACTGACAGGGTCCCAGGCTTCGGGTATACGAATGCAATACCTGAACAGAAGCCCAATGTTGGTCAGACTTGAAGCATCAGCCAACATGAGACTCACTCCAGGCCCTCGTAGCAACCAAACCGTACACTGTGCTCCCGTTCTAACCACCTTCTGAGCAACCAGTTCGTCGCAAAAACCATCGCATACCAGACGAAAGGTCTTGAGGAGACATTGAGCTTGTCAATCGTTAGCAAAATGGGCGATACACCAGAACTAGGGCCGTCTGGGATGATCATGCCCGCACGACTTTCAATCTGCTTGATGGCATTGTCGAGAACGTCCCGATGGTGAGCAGGTGGTATGTGGGTGACAGGGAGTGGGCTGTTGTAAAAGACCCAGTAAAGGTATGCACAGATATCTTGCTTCCTGATAGATGACCACGTAGCTTTGCGAAACCTTGAAGGGAGGTGATTAGTTGGGAGACAGGGAGCGGACTCGGGTGAGTGAGTACCATGCTCTCATGCATTCGCGAAATTCTATAGCACGAGGGTCGTCGGGGTGCAACTGAGCGAGGTTCTCGGCCGGGCTGCCTGGGCGTTCGGTATCAAGGGACTCTTCGTCAATGGTGAGATCGGCGAGTCCAGTTTTCAAGACGCGTTCGAAACTGGCGTGAAGCTCGCGCAAGTTGCATGGGTCATTCTGATGTCCTGAAATGGAACGGACGAGATGATAGTGATAAACGCTAAAGAAAACCTGGGAGGAAGTGGCGAAAGTCGTCAAGGATGGGGGTCGGATGGAAAGATACGCACCTCGCACAGGGCGACTGCAAAGCAGAGTCTGGCATTCCAGCCGTAATAGAATAATTGAGTATTATATAGGGTATATATAACGAAGGACCAGGAGAGGGGTATGACGAGCCAGAGAGGGAGGACGACGGAGAGAAGGACGAGGTAGTAAGAGAAGGTGCGTGATGGGGAGACGGAGGGTATCTCTGGGAGATCGTGTTGGACGGTCATAAAGAGAAGGCAAATCACTCCCCCACGTGGCTTTCATACCTCTCCCGGTAGTTCCGGTTTTGTCCTTGATTTTTTTTCTTCTTGACCACAGCCATGCTCCGTAACGCCTTCGCGTCAGCGACGCGTCCCGTTCTCTACCAGTCCGTACGTGTCTTTATTGCACGCAAGTGCGTTCGCTGACACCGCGCCAAGAGAGCTGCGACAACCCTCTCTGCCGGTTTTCCAAGGGTGACCCAGCGAGTAAGCCATATATTGATATCGATCGTCTCATGAATGATGATCTCATATCTCCTAGTCCCCGACGAAATACGGTGGTGTCTACACGGTAAGCGTCCGTCCCCTCGCCGCCGCACGTCGTTTATTCCTCGTCTCAGGTCACACTCATCCCTGGCGACGGTATAGGCGCTGAAATAACCGACTCCGTCAAGGAGATTTTCGACTATGTAAACGCACCCATCGAGTGGGAACAGTACAATGTCTCCGGCATGTCCTCTGCTGGCGAGGACCTCTTCAAACAGGCCATGGAGAGTCTGAAGCGCAACCGTGTCGGCTTGAAGGGTAAACGTATCCCCGTCTCTGCCAACAATGCCGACTGATCCACCGATAAGGCATCCTCTTCACCCCCATCTCACAGTCCGGCCATATTTCCTGGAACGTCGCCATGCGTCAACAACTCGACATTTATGCCTCGGTTGTGCTTTGCAAGTCTTTGCCTGGATTCCCCACTCGTCACTCCAACGTCGATTTTGCCATCATACGTGAAAACACCGAGGGTGAATACTCTGGATTGGAGCACCAGAGTTACCCCGGTGTCGTCGAAAGCTTGAAAGTTATGACGAAAGCCAAGGCAGAACGGATCTCTCGCTTCGCTTTCGACTTTGCCCTCAAGAACGACCGCAAGGTGTGTTCCCATCATCCGCCCTACCACCCTCGGACATAACCCTTCATGACTCGTAGAAAGTCACCTGCATTCACAAGGCCAACATTATGAAGTTGGGTGATGGCCTTTTCTTGAACACCTTCCGTAGAGTGGCAGAAGAATACAAATCTGCAGGTATCGAGGCGAACGACATGATTATTGACAACACGTGTGTCATCCCGCGCATGCCACGTCAAGTACAGCTCTTATTTTCCCTCTAGTTCTATGCAGCTTGTTGCGAAGCCAAGTCAATTCGACGTCATGGTGATGCCCAACTTGTACGGCGCGATCATCTCCAACATCGGAGCAGCCCTTGTCGGTGGACCCGGTATCGTCCCCGGTTGTAACGTTGGATCGGTATACACATGCCTTGTCGACTCGAGGGTCATCGCTCAATGTGTCTCTAGGATTACGCTCTTTTTGAGCCCGGATGCAGACATGTAGCTTCTGATATCATGGGAACAAACCGTGCAAACCCAGCAGCTATGATCCTCAGCGCTACCATGATGCTTCGACATCTCGGGTAAGTGTAACCGGTTCATCTTTTGGCCAACTGATGAACTGTGCCACAGCCTCGATTCCATTGCTAACAGCATCGCGGGTGCAACGTTTGATGTCATCAATGCAGGCGAAGTCCGCACTGCAGACATGGGTGGTGAGTGGATCGTGCTTTGTGGAAAACTCGGCTCAACCTATTTAGGTGCTGCAACGACTTCGGAGTTCACCACGGCTGTCATTAAAAAACTATGAAACCCATTTCTTCCAAGCGATGGGATGCATAGGACCGTGTTTGGACCCGGTACATAGATGTAGATACGAGGTACTACTATACACTTGAAATCAATACATTCCTTTAGCATCCATTAAGTATATACTTCGAATCAATGCGACTCAGGGCAGCCTGCCAAGACTTCCTTCGTCGAGTTCAAAGTCTTCATCGAGGGCAGCTTCGTATTCTTCCAAAGAGAACGTTCGTGCTTTCTTCCGCGAAAATTCTCCCGACAGTCCTGGAACGGGTTCTTGCTTGTCACGCCGAGCATCTGGTGCGGCTGTCTGCAACGCTTTTTGCCCTCCCTTCTTCCTCAGAGACAATATACGCTCACACCGAACCTCCCCTCTCTTCCCCCATCCGTCCACTGTCGGTCTAAAATCGGCATAAATTGAAAATCCGACCCTGTTAAGCTCTTGGGGTGGATAACTCTCTGCCAGAAGGCGCAGCGCCCCGACTATGTGTGGTGTGGTCTGACGAAAGGCACGGGAGATGTATGAGAACGCGGTGCTTGGAATCGCAGGCGAGCCGCTGACGAGTGCCCTCCACTTGGATAATTGGGTCTGATAAAGTGGTCTGTCCGGATATTCAGTCAGTGTGGCTGCATGAAGAGCAGTCCATCCGAGCGTACGTACATTCTGTGTAGGAATCATAGTGAGAGGGGCGAGACGTGTACGTTGGAGAGCACGAGGAACTCACCGTTTGCCCATTAGATCTACGTATGGTTGCTGTCCACCCGAAATGGGTTCGATCTCTTTCTTCCTGCTTTGGTCTACGATTCCGAGAGAGAGACCCTTGGCGACCGCGTTCATCTCTGTGTACACAGATCCTGTAGTGACGGGAAAGAGAAGTCTGGTGGTGATCAACTGAGAACAAGGTGATGCAACACCTACCAATACTGAGAGCCTCCTCCCTCTCAAAACCGAGGTGCTCTGCAACGATCATTGCCCATGCAGTCAAGAGTGGGGCACGGTTGACCACCGTAGTCTTCACTTTTAGGACCTCATGACACGCATCAATACTCGGCGATACCCAAGAAGACGAAAACATCAACCTCCTCGTCCAAGACGTCATTGAAATCCATACTTCCGTACGCCGACCCTTCGTCCGACGGTGCCTCGGGGAGGAATTCGCTCAAGTCGTCATCGCGTTTGCGTTTCTTCTTCGGCATGATCTACGCGGGCCAGGTAACCTTGAGACTTGCAGGTCGTCGGGAATCAGAAAGAGGGGCGTACCAATGTTTGCACGGTAGTAAAGGGCTTACTGCTCGATGACCCTGCTACGGGCTGCGCAAGACTATCACCCTCTGACTCGGGTTTTCGGGTGGGTCTAATGTATCCAGCCTTGCGAACAGCGGCGAGGATGAGCCTGCGAAGGTCTTTGTCCTTGACACCAAGCACCTGCAACTTGGCGTCGTCGAGTTGGACTAGAAGAGCGGGTGTGTTGTATTCTGTGAACCTGGAGTGGGTTGAGGGGACACCAAGGTCAAGCCAAGGGCGAGACAGACACTTTACTAGCTACGGCCATTGCCTTTGGCACGGGGACATTGTTGCTCGTCAGCAACTTGAGAAAGTCGGGTAGGGTAAGCTTCTTGTCCATGCTGGCTCATTGTAGAAGAGATGAGATGATATGTATTGGGCTATCTACAGTGCAAAGAGACATGCATGTGACCCGTCCAGTTCACGAATAGCATCAATCCACAGAAATAATATTATAGAAAGCATCTGTGCAATTGGTATAGTGATGGCGTTGCTTTCTCCTTCTCTTTTGCGCCCATATCTTACACGGCAGGCAACGGACCTCACTTGTCCAGGCAGGTGGTCTCAACGATGATGCTTGTGACGCGATAAGGGTCTTTCCAAAGAGAATTAAGGAACACAAGCCATGTGGAACCCAGGCACAGGACGTACCAATGTTGGAAGCGGGACGGCGGTCCTCCAAATAGCCGTACCCCTGGGTCGCCACCTGCCTCGGGATGCGGATGGATGCACCACGGTTGGCAACGCCGGCACTGAAGTCACCAATGTGACCAGTCTCGTGGCGGCCGGTGAGACGGAGTTCGTTGTCTTCACCGTAAACAGCGATGTGCTCATCATGACGCTTCGAGAGTTTTTCGATCGCCTCGTCAATGTACTTCCTTCCTCCAGGCTCGCGCATAGGGAGAGTACTGTAGTTGGTGTGGCAGCCAGCACCGTTCCAGTCACCCTGAAGAGGCTTGGGGTGGAAGGAAACTTTGATACCCCATTGCTCGGCGATGCGGACCAAGAGGTAACGTGCCATCCAAAGATGGTCACCCATGGAGATACCTTCACAGGGACCAACCTGGAACTCCCACTGAGCGGGCATAACTTCGGCATTAATCCCGCTGATGTTCACGCCAGTGTAGAGACAGGCGCGGTAGTGGGCCTCGATGAGATCACGAGCGAAGACCTTTCCGGTGCCTAACGGGACAGTCAGGGGAGATCAAAAGAATGCGGGAAACGAAATACCTGCACCGCAGTAATAGGGGCCCTGGGGACCAGGGAAACCACCCCTTGGCCAGCCGAAAGGATTGTTACCATCGGCATCGAAGAGAGTGTATTCTTGCTCGAGACCGAACCATGGTTTGAGGTCCTTTGCGAGCTCCATGACTTTGGCAGCATGGTGGCGGTGGTTCGTTCTGTTAGGAGTACCGTCGTTGTTGTAGGTCTCTGCGAGGACAAGGATGTTGTCGCCACCTCGGAAGGGGTCCTTGAAGATCGCGGCAGGGCGGAGGTAGACATCGGAGTCGCTGCCAGGTGCCTGATTGGTAGAGGAACCATCAAAGTCCCAGATGCGAAGTTGTTTGATGTCGGTAACCTTCTTAGCGACGGTCTGTGGGGGGTATCAGCAACGAGGGGGTGTGAGAAAGGAAGGTGCAGACTGTGGTCTTGGAGCGGAGGCCGCCATCACCATCAATCCAGACATCTGGGGAGATCTGAGCAAGATGGTTGAGACGGGTGGAGAAGGGACATACATTCGGCCTGGATCTTGTCGCCCTGTGGAAGGGAAAGGTAGGGGGCGAGGAGATCGTTGCGATAAGTGTATGGAGAGGAAGACATCTGGGAGAGAGCACGGAACTTGCAGTGATATCAAGCCGCCCTTTAAACCGACGATGAGCCCTGTTGACATGTGTTTGCAGGACTGCGCTCTTTTCTGATTGGTCGATAAGAATTGATCGCTCGTCCCCTTTCGGCCGTACGGATGTGATCATCCGATCTGATCAGTCTAATACAAAATAATAAAGAAAAAAAATCTTGGCAATCATGGCAGCGGTCCTCATCTGAGTTTAAAAACCTAGTCTGAGTTTGCCATGACTACCACAGTGGCGCACCTGAGTTTGAAAACCTAGTCTGGGTGACACACACAATTAATTAATAAATCTATTTAATATTTTGGCCAACATAATCTAAGTACCAAAAAGTCTATTTCCCCGCTTTGCTCTGCTACCGCTTGCGCACTGCCCGCCGTCGCCGTCCCCCAGCCTTGCTCGCCGGTGCACGTCTCCCCGTCTCCTCAACCGCTGTCACTGTACCGCTGTCACTCCCCTCATCGCTCTCTTCTACCGCCTTCTCACATGACCGCTTTCTTCGCACGAGCCCACCCACCAAGGACACGAACCACGTCCTCGAAATCGCAGGAGGAGTCGCGGACGACTCGTCAAGCGGGTGCACTTCTGGCCCATCGTACTGTCAACGGATACATCCGTCAACTTGACCCCTTGTAACATCGGCTGACTTACAATATAAACTTCGTTACCATCCACAGCCATGTCAATCATCTTCCCATGCACAGTATTGCCCTCGCCGTCCATCCGGGGTCCACCACCAAGGTTAACCTTGACCTGTCATACCGTGAATTGTTCCCCCTTACGGTCACATTAGTATTGAAAGCAACCCACCTTGCGCCGCCCCTCCAATGGCACCATTTTTGGTCCCCATGCTGCCAACCTTGCGTCTCGCATCGCCTGGCGGACCCTTTCAAGATCCCGTGTGTAGTTCATCTTCTGCACGAGATATTGCAGCCCGCTCGTCAAAATCACCAAGAATGCCAACACCATCTGTAACACTGCAGCCAGCGACTCGTCACAACACAGTCGCTGTACTTACCACAAGTCCAGGTCGGAATCTCGAGTAATAATATCCAGTGCCCCTCCATTTTGGCACACCATTCTTGTAAAAAAAGTCGTATCTTGCACCCAACATTAATTGTGATATTTAACTTTTGGGATGACCGCACGAACCGTTTGCGGCCCTCGGAATTCCTCAGTATATTGA
>QGOH01010436.1:1178-12956 GCA_003313155.1 Boletus sp. MG95 | reverse complement strand
CGCTTGGGGAAGTGGGACGTTTGGAGCTGCTGGGTTGGCTATGGGGTGGAGGAACCTATTTTGAAATGTACGCGATCGTGCAGGGGGTGGGGAGATTTCGTTCGTGTTGTGAAGGTGGACGGTTAGCAGCGAGTGGGAAAGGAACGTCGTAAAGGGTTGAATACTTGCCTCTTTGGCCTTACTGACCGCGATCGCTGCTGCGTTGTCAACAATTTCCGAGCGGATGTCGTCGAGGGTGGACTGTTGGGTGTATTTGAGGTTGAATGAGTTCGAGGTGCCTAGGCTGTCGTGCCAACGACGACGGGCTAGAGCCTGGCAATGGACGAGGGCACGTCTGCGCCAACTGTGGGCACCTAGTTCCATCCGGAATTCGACGTGTACGGACGCGGGATTCGTCCCAACCACACTCTTTCATAACCTGAATGATGCGGTGAGTAGCTTCGTCAATTTGCTGCCAGGTTAAGTCTGTCGTCGATGACATTCTGTTTGGCCTTGGCTGATGCGGGCGGGATGAAGGAATAGATCTGGCCTTGTTCATCTTGCATTAGAGTGAGGACTTCGTCATCGGTTGAATACGAGGTGGTTTGGGCATCAGCTAAACCTTTGTTAGTGAAGAAATATAGCTCGCAAAGTTCTCCCTTGCGCAGCTTCCGCAGCGCGAGGGGAGGAGGAATGACAAAAGGTGCGGTGGACACGGGAACATCGGAAAACGGCAGAAACTTGTTGCGGTTTTTGGTTGGCTAGCTCGAGTTCTTCTGCCTGCCGTGTGCACTAATCTGCGGCCTGCACTCGTCTCAGCTCTTCTTGTTGTCGGGCGATGAGTGCCTCTGCTTCTATCTGCGTATCCCATTCTTCGTGGCCTATTGCATTTTGGTTTCGCCATATGCTGGTAAGACGGGCGGCAGCTTCCTCGTTTGTTAGGTGGAAGTCGACAATAAAAGGCTGTCGGACCGCAGTGTAACGTTCTGCCAAGTAGTCGGGATGAGGATTTGCCAGGATATGCATGGCGATGAATGGAAAAGGTTGCGAAATTAACGAGTGTAACTATTAGCAGAACGCTACGACTATTGCTGAGATGCGAAGTGAAATAAGGATGAGCCAATCACGCGTAGACTAAATCCTACAGCCCCCGTCTTACGTCGACCACCAACTTTTTCAAGGATTCGCTAGCATCAGGCAAGTATACGCTTGAAGCTCGAAGTTCTCAACCCCTTTGAGCGTCAAGAAACCAGACAGTTCTTATGCCTCTTCCTTACGACCTCTGCGCGCGCGTTCAAAACGCTTTTCGTGCTCGTCACCGGTACCTGGCTGTCGAGCACACCAAACAAAACCTAGCCATTCTTTCCATTCTTCTCCGCGCTGGATTTCTGAGCAACATCACCCGAGGAACCATCGCCTCACCATCCCCTTCCGACTTTCAACACGTTAGCGAACCACGGCGTCGGATCTGGGCAGAACTCAAATATCGTGATGACCGGCCCGTGCTCTCGAATATGAGCCTCATCAGCAGGCCGAGTCGACGCGTGTTTATGGATCTAGGGGAGATCAGGCGAATTTGTAGCGGAGCACGGGCGCAGACCATCAAACCTCTGGGGCTTGGGGAGATTGCTGTGGTAAAGACGAAGAGCGAGGAGCATGAATGGCTGGAAGCGCGGGAGGCAGTTGCGTTGAAGCTAGCCGGGGAGGTCGTTTGCAGAGCTCGATGAGTTCACCTTGCATTTTTTTTTTCTCGTATGGGTGCACTTTTTTTGCGGTTGTTCTTGCCGTGGACTGACGACGCTCCGATCGCTAGGACTCTTTTGTTATCGTGTTGCACTGCGACAATCATATAATAACACTGTTCTTCGCGCGATCAGCCTCTTTGTGGTGCGACCGGTATCCTGAAGTTTCAATTGACTGCCCTCGAACTCCAGTGCCGTGCTGTGTTCGCATCCAACCATCTCGTATCCGGCACTCGGACGAGTATCTAAAAAGGTACGCGACTCGGTGGGTCTTGGTAGGACTTGCTTCCGTGCACCGCCGAGAACCTCGAGCTGCATGCTTGCGTCTGTCTTCATTCAGCTTCGGATCGCGTTTCTATGCTGGTGAACACATTTGACCCGGCACACCTCTGATGTCCCTCTAGGGTCACATACGCTTTCCAGCCTTCAGCCCTCTCGGTTACTTTGTCGCTATTATCTTTTTTATTTTATTTTAATTACTGAGGTGAGTTAGTCACCTCGCCTCTACTCCCATTAGCTCAAGAACGTTCAACTCTGTTTGGCACGCTATTTTTTTTTTTGCTTTCAGGAGAGGTTTTGAACGGCTGAGCTCTTTATCCCGATTCTGATGAGGCAGTCGATTCACACCAACCAACGTATTTTACATTACTTTGTATATATCTCGAGCCGGCACGCGCTTTCTGATGTCGATGGATCTCTTCGCCTCGTCGCACGATTTTGATCGAATACCTCTCTCGATTCCGGACAGCCATCATGGCAAGTCTCTCGGCAGCATCTGCCTCCCACTTACCACAAATCGTGGTCATTCACAGTATCAGTGCTTTAACAGTCATCCAGTGAGATTCCTCGACCACATTAAGTCTTAAAAGTTTAACTAATTACACGGCGAAAGAATATCAGCATAGATCATATATCACGTACGCATGTCCATCATAAGCATAACTCGTCACACCGATATCGTGCTTCGGGAGGCTCTTGCTCGAAGGTGCTCATTAACCATTTCTCTCATCCATAACCGGTCTCACTTCCTTTCGGGTCTCCTCTCAATACGAACTCATCCTTCCCTCTCTCGACCTTCATCGCTTCCCCCCAACTCTTCCTTTTGCAATCGCAACCTCGGCTTCCCAATTGACGCCGCGGACACCAGTCCAAATGCCCACTCCAGAGGCACACACCAATGCAATCGTCAATCCTTCCCAGAGACCTCCAAGCCCATGTCCACGCACGAACGTGAGATACAACGCGGATGGGATACCCAACACGTAATAAGCGGAGAGGTTGAGGATGGCGCCTGCAATCTAAAGGGACGGGATGGTTGGGAGTGGAGACTCGACAATGCATACGTCTGCTTACCTGCTTTCCTCGCGCACGAAATATTCCACCAGTGATCCCTGCTGTCCCATCGAAAACTTGGAACAACGCGACGAGGGGCAGAATGGACGCGACAAGGGAGGCGACCTCTGCAGAGCCAGTCAGTATCGAATTCCAGCTACCCATTCGCGTAGGTGCACATAACATGGGTAGCGAAAGGACATACCAGGGTCACTGTTAAAAAGGTAACTCCACTTGTGGCGGAAGGCTAGGAAGAAGGTGCTGGAGAGAAGAATAGCCACGTTGACAAATGGAAAACGCGAGATGTGTAACCATCGCTCACCTGAAAACACACCCAATCGCGACAGCCATCGCAATGGACGTAGCCGCAGCTATTCCGGCCCTTCTCGCGTTTCCTTGACCAAGGAGGTTTCCGATCCTAGTGCACCACCATGATCCCGGGCATTTGTGGTAGGGTGAGGACGCGGCGAAATAGAGAGAAGAGTAACCGATCAGTCGGTGATCTCCCCAAATAGAAAAAAAACACGACCACGATGCTTACCGCACAGAGGTAGCGACACTCAACGCAAATGGCGCCTGGTATGTAGACGACGAAGAGAGTAACAACACGGATTGTGCCGCAAGCGTAACAGGTCCCAGCCTATCAGACGAGCAAGCAAATCGGTCCCAACCCAGTGAAAACAGAAATGGAACCATTTACTGGCTAGCGGCAACTGACAGTATGTGTCCTGTCAGTGGGCATTGAGGAGGAAATGCTGCAGAAGGACTCACGTCCAATCAATTCCCAACTCCACCATTCGCTGGCAGTCTGGCCCACCCCAGCGATGCCGAGCCTTGCCAACAGACTCCATCCCTTCCAAATTTCACCCGTGAATGGAATGAGAGATTGACGGGTGATTGGTGACCACGCTGTCGGAGGTGCATAATAATATCCGTAAAAGATGGAAGCTACTGACACAAGGTTAAAGGAAAGGGATGTGGCAAGTGGTGCACCCGGGAAGGAGAGCCCGAGAGGATAGACTATGGAAGTAGTCAAAAGTGAATAGAAGAAACAATCAGGAAAGTGCTCGCCCACCAAACAACCAGTTTAGGAACGCGTTGATCGGTGCGACTACGAGTATGATTTTCGCCGGGACGTCAAACAAGCCTTGAGACTGGAAATATCGTCTCCGCACGCGAGTGAGTCTTGCGCCAATGCAGTAAACATTTTACGATATACCTGGAAATACAGTTGAAAGTATACGCTGGAAGGCCGAGGGACGCGCAACGGAGGTAGATGCTGGCAAGTCGTGCCACCTCGGGCTCTTGATTGAGGGCAAGGAGTATAGGTTCTGCTCTAAGCCAGATAGCAAGTATGGGCTGTAGGGGGTGAAAGTTACACTGAGTTCGATACGTGAAACCGTAACTGAACTTACGATGAGGATCGCTCCTGCCATGAGGACTATTCCAAAGGTCTGATTAGCATTGCAAGTCGTGGACAGTGGAGCAGGAGAGACCAACCCATCCTTTGAGACCATAAACCGACCATGTGGGGCTTGTCTGAGGTCCAGGCAGGTGGAAGAAGGGTATCAAGCGTAGATGCGAAACCCTGCACGATGCTGTATCCAGTGACAGAAGCCGTCATAGAGCCCAATGTGGCGGCTGCCAGGGCTAATGTAGAGATGTGGCCTATGGACACGACAGAAGCGATGATGAAAGAGTACTCGAAAAGGTGGGTACTTGAGAAAAATCAAGTAGAAGTATGAAGATGGCGGACAAGTCAAAAGCAGGACATACCCGAAAACGGGGAGGGAATACAGGACGAGTATGTGGAGTTCCTCGCGGAACATCTTGGAGGTGGGTACTATCTGTTCTACAGACGCAGTGTCATGTACGTCGTCGTCTGCTGGTTCACGTAGCCTCGGAATCGGTGGAGGTTGCAGAAGGGGTGTGCGTTCGGAAACGGCGAAAACCTCTGCAGTGGTACCAGGTGAACCCCTTCCACGAATTGGGATGCCCCGAGGTGAATCTGAGAGGGATTCAGTATGCTGTTGGTCCTGCAGGTCTACTGAAGATGCGCCATAGTGAGATAGGATAGCGTAGTCTTCGTGGAGCGACTGCGGTGAGCCAGGATGACTGAACGACATGGCGTCGAAGCACACAAGATGGTCGGGAGCAGACCCGGAAAAATGGCGCCTATAACAAGTTTCGGTGTTCTGATAATTGTGACGAGGGTAATTTGGTAGGTCTTAGTTTTGTCTGACTCGAGTCGCGCTGGTTGATAGCAAAAATGGCTTGCAGGAGTCTAATGTATTTGAGAACGTCCTTAACCAGAGACAGTAGCGGAACTCGAGATCATTACAGCGGCGGTGCAGTGCAGAACACGTAAGCAGCGATCTTGATGGCAGCTCATTCGGGACGGACATCCGAGAAAAACTCCGCAGTAGAAACAGAATTTAATACTAGAGTTATGCAAACTTGGGTACACTACTTACATACATGATTTGTCGTAGTTTAATCAATTTAGAGATTAGCAGCCTAAAAGGGGTCACATGGCCATTGCCAATACAAATTATAAGAATAAATCTCAACCTGTTAATGACAGTTCTGCTTGGCGAAAAAATAGGGGGAGAATTGAATGATTAATTTGATATCTAAAATTGGCTATGTTGTCGGAAACAACTTTTTTTTTCGTTAGGAGTGCACGAGGTCCATCAAGCGCGCCAAATGCTGACCTAATACATCGTTGACTTGCAGACATGCACTCGCCATCCAAGACAGGCGCATTCTGGAAAGGCAAGGGAAAAGCACCAGCACAAGACTACGACGACCTTCGCCCAGAGATCACCTACCGCCACTTGCATTCTCACAATCTTGGTGTGAAAGATCCGCTACGGGTCATTGCACTCTGCGATAGCGATGCGTTTTATGCGGCTTGCGAACGGGTCAGACTAGGCCTTGATCCCAGTGTACCGCTTGTCGTACAACAATGGGGGAGCCTCATCGCAGTCAGCTATCCGGCCCGCAAATTCGGCATATCGCGGATGGACAAGATAAAGGATGCGAAGAAGAAATGTCCGAATCTAGTAGATGTCCATGTCGCCACCTACAAGGAGGGCGAGAAGAAACCAGGATATTGGCCTGATGTCGATACACGGACGCACAAGGTATGCCCACAAATTTTGTGCATATGCCCCAAGATCACTAAAGACAGCAACGCTGTCCATTGGCCTGATCCTCCATGCCCAAGGTTTCTCTCGACATATATCGCCGTGAAAGCAATAAGATCATCCACCTGTTCAAACAAGCCCTCCCAAGCGGGGAAATAGGTGAGACCATACACATCTCAAACGGACGCGATCACAAATCACCATGAAAGAAAAGGCATCGATCGACGAAGCTTTTATTGACCTCACTCGGCCCGTTCGCGAGGTGCTGCTCGAGCGCTTTCCTTATCTCGCACAAGTACCTCCTGATGCGCCTCAAGGTGTCGATAGCTCACTCCCGCCACCCCCTCCCATCGACTGGAATAAACTTGGTGAACTCGTCCCCATACATCCAGCCGAAGAAAATGACGGCGAAGAGATTCACCTTGCAGAAGATGACCTGACATGCACTTGGCATGATGTCGCGTTATCCATCGCCGCGGAACTGATGGCCAATATTAGAGGGGATGTCCACGAAACCCTTGGATATACCATGTCGGCAGTGCGTTACGCTCTAATATGCAACTTTAGCCTGGTCATGAATCCATTCTCTCGTCAGGGAATATCCAGAAACAAGTATCTCGCTAAAGTCAGCCCACATCGTCCATCCAATCATTATTCACTCACATTCGCTCCTAGCTCACTGCTTCCTACAAGAAGCCGAATAGCCAGGTGACGCTCGAATCACAGTTTGAAAAATTATTCTGACGAGTCCTGTAGAGCATCTTGCGTAATAGTGCTATACCAGCTTACCTCCGTCCCATCGCCTTCCAGAAGGTATGGTGAAACCAATTGGAATCAATACAAATCCGAGAATTTCTCCAGATTCGGTTCCTAGGCGGCAAACTCGGCGATGCACTTGCAAAAGAATATGATGTCTCGACAGTTGGTGATCTTCTGTAGGTTCATTTTTTGGCATTTGCTTATCCTTCCTCAACTTGGCTCTATAGAGCAGTATCTCTAGGTATAGTTGTGAACCATTGTCTGAGCTTCCCCAGTAACAAAAGAAATCAGATGAAATGCAGAACAAATTCGGTGACAATGCTTTGTGGGTTTATGAGCTTCTGCGGTGGGTGACCAATGTCGTCCGATGCAACGATAATCGCTCAGGTACGAGCGTCCAGAGGTATTGACAGATCCGAAGGTTGGGTATTCCGGCGCACCTTGATATTTTTTGGCCCTTATTTCTTTACAGTGAAGGAGAAATCTTCGCTTTTTAAAAGCATGCTTGCGTCCAAGAATCTTCCAACTCCTATCACAAAGGCTGCGGATGGGCATCAGTGGCTACGTGTCTTAGCCGCCGAACTTGCTCTCAGACTCAAGGACGCACGTGAAGAGATGCCCACTTTATGGCCCAAAACCATTGTTTTGCATGTTCGAAAAGGTTCGTTCTCCCAGATTGTTATTACAAGCTACTGACCACCGATATAGGATATGAAGCTTCGAAGTCAAAGCAATCTGCGTTCCCCTTCATCCAGGATGCGACGGTCGATGTGATAGCGACCGCTGCCGACAAGTTATGGAAAGAACTTACTGGGAACATGAAGGATCTGAACGTAACAGCAGTGCAGCTTGCGTTCACGGGCATCGAGATAGCCGAGACTGGCCAACAATGCATTGAGGGCTTTTTTAAGCCGAAGGAAGGCCCTCGTCCCCCTCTTAAACGCACCCTGCCGAGCAGCGACGGAGAACCTTCTGAAGCGGATCCCGTAGGTATGACAGGAATTCCTGGGCCCGCTTCATCGACTTCTTTTGTCTGCGAACGCTGCAACAAACGAATCTTCGTTTGCGAAAGTGATCTGGACCACGCTGAAGTGGATCGTGCTGCTGCGTTAGCCAAGTTGCACATGGAGCACGATGATTTTCACTTCGCCCAAGACTTGGCAAATGGCTCTGATGCCCAGGCACCTGGTGGCCAGCCCAAGTCGCGCTTGGGGGCGCCTAAGCGGAAGAAGATAGCGGAACCAAAGGGGATAGCCAAGTTCTTCGTCAAGAAGTAGGAATAACTGCGTTGTATGCTAAAACCACTGCTGAATACTGGAGCGAAACTCGACGGGAACCGAGGGTGATGCATGGCTGTGAGCTGAGGCTGTAACGGCTTGAGGCCTGGTTTGGGGAGAGTAAGCTAAGGCTGTGTCGGCGCTTGATCGTCGCAAGCGGCATTGACCAGCTTTGCACAGGACATCATATACATCACCGACCATCATGTTTCTAGACATGCCATCAAACCCGGCCAGCGCCGCAGAACCGGGATGCTATGTAACTATACGCCGCAGAGCGAGGAGGCACTTCGGAGGTTTTTTCCTTCACACCACCCATTGCCTGCCTTAATTCCTTCGCGGACTGTTCCGTCTTTGCCTCTGGGAGGTACCTTTGACGGCTAGATTCGTAATATTCACCCACACATTCATTTTTTGCTTCGTCTTTATAGCCATCCTTCTGGCATTACTTGACCCTTTCTTCATTTGGAGGACTGTGTAGCATCATAAAAACGAAAATGAGCCTGAATACGAGTATCGTCATGACCTTCGAACCTCTTTCAACACCCCAGCGCAGAGGAGCCATTGTGAGTGCAATTTCCTATCCGATTAGGAATCTTGAAACGTAAAAACATCATGTTATAGGTTGTCGCGATGGTTGCCCTGTTATCAGCTTTGGCACTCGCATTTACAACCTTGCGAACCATTCGACTCGCTATAATAACGTTTCTTAAACGTGACAGCAGCACGTCACGGCCGCCAGAGATACTATTTTTCTGCACGCAGCTTGGCCACTACGCTACATGCCTTATTCTCAGTAATATGTTCATTAGCGCTGCTGGGTTGGTCGATTTCAGTTGGGTGTCGCGTTCCGGATTAAGTCGAGGTAAGTAACTCAGTGGTCCGTGCTATCGTTGACAACCTAGGAGTTTGTTCAGGGTCAACGTGCTCCGCCCAAGGTAAGACGCATCTTCACGGACCGAAATACTTCACACTCAAGACAGTACAGCGGTGTTGATGCAAATAGGCATATGGGGTAGCTGCTGGTTTACGGCCGCACATAGTGTGCACACCCTCAGCTCACTGGGATTCCATATACGTCCAGCCCGTTGGCGCAGCTCGGTAACTGTTGCCCTCGGATGGACAATCGCATGCGTCGCAGGTGAGAAAGTCTGAATCCACTAGGTTCTGCATACTCAAACAGATTTTGAAAAGCACTGGTTCCTCTACGGAAGGGCAACATGTATGGTCCAACCGGAACCTTCTGCAATATCACGCCCTCTTATCCCAAGGAAATATTTGTCCTTGGAGCACTCCCGGTACGGTTTTCTATAAACTAAGATTGTTAGCATCTTACTGTTCGAATAATGAAGATCATCCTTGGTGCATTCGTGTCAACCGTGGCCTATTCTATTATACCCTTTGTCTTGCATGGGAAGTTAAGCGTGAACAGTACACGAAAGCTGCGAGGTCCCAACTTAGCCAGTGAACAAAGAGGAGATAGACCCGAAGAGTATCATCAACTTATCCACACGATCATATATACTATGTTCTGGTGGGACCTCCCCTTTGCCATGACTGGAAATGTACTAACATTTTCCCAAGGTTCCCTCTCGGTAAGAAGTCTCGTTTTCATGGTTCAAAGCACTCATTTCGCGCCATCGTGAAGCATTTGTACTCTTGTTGCTGCCCTTCTGCATCACGCACATTCTCATGTATGCAGGGCGCTCAGTACCCTCTGCTTCGAGTGTCTTTGCTGATGTTTGTGTCTCTATGCTGGGTATGTTCTAACAAGTGTCCGGCGACCGTCATGTTGATGATTTTATAGGCTTTGTAAATATTGTTCTGCTCCACAATACCTTACGTATCATCCGCCCTGCGTACCATTCTCCTCGCGCAGGCACGGTGAAGACTTTTGGACACGACGCGTCCGGTGAATCACCGGTCGTCCCACAGCCCGCATTCTGTTTGCAACCCACGATCCCGTCGTATGAGAGCAATCGTCGAACGGACAATTCCACACAATCGCCTTTAAATCACTGGAGCAACTCTTCCTGGTCGAGATTAGACTCGAACACAGAACTACCCAGTGCAGAGAAAGCATCGTACGGGTCCACTCGGACGAAGGTGGTCCCTCTGGTATTGAATAGCATCATGCCCCCTGTAGAGCTCAGTCGTTACCCCCGCATCATTTCACCGCAGAGCAACACCAAGAGACAAGATATTGATTTTCAACCAGGGATAATCGTCGATTCGGCATTACGCACGGCTAGCCGTGGTCGTTACCCTCCTCGTGTTCCCTTTGTAACAAGAGACACTCGGCACGAGCAACGCTCGTTCCATCCGATGGCAGATACCGATGCCTTCAAAAATGAGGCGAAGGAGCTGACCTTCGAATCCAAAGCTCCACCCGCGTTAAAGCACTCACGTTTTTCGGTTCCTCGGCCCAAGGTCAACTCGGCAAATTCCCGGCGTTTTTCCTCCTATTCCTCTGCTCCAACAATGATGCTCAGTACCTACAGTGATCCGAACGATTCGGTCGAGACAACACATGTTTGCAAGGGTCGGCCACTTCCCCAAATCCCAGAGCCGAGTGACCATGAACATAGCACTGTCAGTTCCTGCCCCTTCACTCCGCGGCACCTGCGTGCTCGAAGTTGTATGACTGTGAATACCGTCTGGTCACAAGAGTCTGGATACACGATGAGCCAATCCCCGGACACGGAGAGCCAAGAAGCATACCGGCAGTTGATGGCTGATGTGGTCGTCCCTGGGGTGATGCCGGAAGATCAAGCAGATGTGGGAGAGGCGATGAGCAGACAGGCAACCCCGGACCCTCACGGTCATCGCCCCGAGATGCCTCTCCGCCCGATCAAACTTTCAGCCCGCTTGACGAATATGTTGAGCGAGAAGTCCCGCAATAGTGGGCACTCGACGATAGTAATTACACCTGATGACGGTATTGTCTGAGATACATTTCTTGGTTATGATGTACTTAGTTGTACCATTCACGGTTTCTCGCAGTACGACAGTATTTGCACCTAATGTTAGTGTTTTCTTGATTGCGATGACACAATGGTGACTTTAATAAAGGCCATTCCTCGTGTGAGTTGCCACCTGGACCGGGACCCCCGCAAAAGAAGGCCCTTCATGACATTTTCACCTCTCGGCGCATATCTTAACAGGTCCACGAAATATCTCGCCGATGGCGCTGTCAAAAGCACGTCCAGTTTTACTTCCCTGCACCGTGCAATGAAACCTGACCCCGACCCACACTGGTAGTCCTCCGCATGGAGGGCACAAACCCTCCCACTCGAGCCCCCATTACGCTCCTAAAACTACACACACACGAAGACGTCCAAGAGATCGCAACTGGATGCGACGCAGACATTGGCGGTACCTCTACTCTCCGTTTCGCGCTGGACGAATCTTCTCCGGAACGGAGCCAAGGTAGCGGAAGCCCCGCCACCGCTCGGTTTTGGGGGGAGATGAGGCTGTCGGTCCGCCCAGAGGTTCAAGGGAGGATCCGAGGCGGTTATGCAGGGTTCAGGACAAAGGTAC
>QGOH01010426.1:0-10604 GCA_003313155.1 Boletus sp. MG95 | reverse complement strand
ACACTCTATCACTGCTGCTTCTTTGATTTCATCTTGGACGCTCGGACTCGTCACCCGAGGTCCTCGCTCGCGACTAAGTGGTATCAAGCCCACCTCTTGTCGTTAGGAGCCTGTCCCCTCTGAGGAGGAAGACTATCTGATCCATATCACAGTACCGCCCTCAGGGTATTGTAGAGTTGCTGGACAGAAGTAGGAGCGACCGCAATATCGCTACCACCCTTGCTCGTGCCTAAGTGGTTACAGCCCACTAGTGTCGTCCCGGGAACACCACCCGTGTATTGTTGACCCTGCCGAGGCCACCCACAACGTGACAAGGGACATAGGAGTTACGCCCGCGTAACAATATGTAAGTGGCTTCTAGTCACTTGTGTGAGATCAAGATTCTCCTTTCACTGGTCCTTGTATAAGGATAGTGAGATTTTGTCTTGGTTGCCTTACCCTCTGCATATCCTTGAGCTGCACTTGCTGCTAGACTGTGTTACTACATGACAAGAGGTGACAGTAGTAATATTAATGTGTCTACATCAAACCTGACATATATGTAGCAAAGGGCTCCAGGTGATATTGATATTGAAAAAATACACATGTTGTCACCTCTGACAATTTGTCCACTTGCAAGCTGGAGGTAATGTTGGGTCATTTGAATAGTGGACCTGTACAATCAATGAATGATATCCAAGTAACTGATTATTTTCCTTGTATGTGCATACAGGCTACAGTAGCTTCACAGTACATAACTACTAGAGCAATATACATATACTACTAGAGGTTGGTGTTGACAATTGCAAATTTTATGGACAGAGCAGTGCAACATGGCTCTCTTAAAAACCCATAATATCTAACCTACAGATATCTGAGGCTATCCCGAGAGGTATGCATAAGGAGGAGTCGACTGTCTACCCTTATCACACCAGACATGTATCCATAAGAAACACCTTGTAGATCTAGATAATCTATATATGCTCCTCCGATCTAGTTCCTCCTCTTCTTCAGCTCCATAGCTGGTTCCAAGGGGGCCACAACAGACGATGGGGTCAGAGGTTGTTGGTACCAGTGATGCTAGCTTGCTTATTTTGCAAGCTTTGTAGATACTGCGATCCTCCAGCGTTGAAAAAGACGACCCCAAAACCCACGATCCAGCAGCCGTACCACCCCAGGCGGGACCACGCTTCCATGGAGTCCGCAAAGGACAACAACACGAAAGGCCCAGCTGCAAAGTTGACCAGTAATATGGAAACCAGAGTACCTAGGAGGTCATAAGAATGCTTCGCCCAAGTGGATTGTGCTCCTGGAGGCTTGATAAGTGGGCGAAAGCCAACCCGGGACTTTCGGCCAACGTATGTGATAAAGCCACCAAGGATAAACGTGAGGTAATATCCAATCGCGATACCATGCTGGGTATTCCATATCAGCAACGTGCCAGAAAGTAAACATGAGCTTTTACCCAGAATGCACTCGTGACGAAGGTAATCAGGGTACTGCGGAAACCTGGCTTTTTACCCTTGGGAGTCACACGCTTGTAGATGCACTCCCTAAGCCAAATGTTCGTGTTGATGTTCCAGGAATCCAGGAGGACCTTAGAATTCGGAGGCAGCTCGATTTCCAGTATTTTGACGTTCGCAGCGCCCTCCCAGAGGGACTCGCCAGAAGGCCCAAATCCGGTGAAACCAAGTCCAGTCAGGATGCTTGCTCCCTAAATGACGGGTTAGTCGATTACATGCCAGCATCGAACGCTCTCCCACCTCCGTCAAGGTCCAGATAGCGTAGTATTTGGAGCGCTCAATGAACCCACAGAATTGGAAAACAGCGATCCTGGTAAGCTTGTTAGGTGAGACGCACAATCAACTTAGGGGTCCATCATACCGGTAGAGTAGACCTTGTCTCGCGAACCAGGGTGTTAACGCGATCGCATAATTGTAAGAAGGGCCCAGAACCACGAAGGCACCCAAAAACACGAGCCCCATCAACATTTTACGGTAAGCGACGCGTTTTCTACCGTCCGGAATCGCTCGTCGCATCAACTTCGTAGATTTGACCGATTTAAACAACGACTCGTCAATTAGCGATGTATAGGATGCGTAATCGAGATATGGTCCAACTAAAACTCCAGGAAAGTAAAATCTGGTCATGCAAGGAGTCAGCAGCACAAACGCGAGAGACTAGTGACTTACGAGAATCCAAGGAACTCTAACAATGTGGGGTATTTCGTGATACGTTTCTGAAGTTGCCACTTGTCCAGATCCTACAACGGTTTAACAATGAATCGTGAGGGAGAAGATACGATCATGGAAACAACAAACTTCTTGCGGCCTCCTGCCGTCGTAAACGTTCCAAGCAAAAGTCGTTAGTTTCATGGTGAGGACCATCTGGGGGCCGGTGATCTCAATCGTTTCGTAGCTCAGCTCATAGACCACGCGGATGACATGACTACAAAGAACGGTCAATATTAACCAAGAGAAACCTGAGGCCCATACTTGACAGTGAGATGACCCATGACAAAACTAATAGGCTGTTAGTACAACAGAAGAGAAAGAGCAGCAGTTAGACTTACATGAAGACAATCCATGGCATGTTGGAACCTCTAAAATTTGCAGCAATGAAATAGGTCCCAAGGACGCTACCGAGGAGTTGGATGAAGCCCCAATGGAGATGAAGAACCGGTATAAGGAAAAAGACAGAGATGAATACATTGAAAGCGTGCTTGAGGTTAGGTTGAGACGACGGTATTCTTATGAACAGACTCCCGAGGGGGTACGCGATCAGGAGACACCAAATGAGCTACATTTGCCAAAAGGGTGACAATAGTGAATTGTAATAATGGAAAGTAAATACCTTGATCTGGTCGACAGATGCCCCAAGTGCATTTGCTAGGGGAGAAAACAGGCCATCCATCGCGCAAACTCACGAGAGCAAGTAGTGGACGGTCAATGGAAACAGCAAACTGGCCAAAAACGCGGCGTAGCTAAATTTCCCACGCAATGCACGAGCCGATCAGGCCCTTATAATTATTTGTCTCTACTTTGCAAAGTCAACCTTCTGTTCTCCTGTCCATATAACACCCCCCTCGCTTCACTCAACAGCGCATGCAAATGCAATCGTGGGCTCTCCGTCCCAAGGAGAAATGGCTCAGGGGTTGCCGGGGGCGAAGCCTGGAGCGAGACATGGGAGGTTTCACCTTGCTGCTCTGCGTTCCACTGTGCTCTCTCCCTGGGCGAAGATGTCGGAGACTGGCCATCATAGTGCCACGAAAGCGACAAATAAGGTGAACGCGTCGATGAATCGTCAATGGCGAGAGGTGCAACAAAATTCAGCTCCAGGCTGCTGGCACTCGCATCAGCCGAACCTCCAGATTCGCCTGCCTCCCGTGCGTCTGCATTCACCGACGTCGTAAATGCCAAGTTCGTAGACACGCTATCGACGGAGTATATACTCGCAGGAAACATATTCGTCCGCGAGGACACGATCTCTGAGCCGTCCGCGAATGGATCGGAGAATTGTCCGTTGGTGTTTTGGGAGGACTCGCCTGCACGGGAAAGACGTGTGATTATATGTTTCGGCGCGTATATCGACGAGCTTCGGTAGGGTGTTATCCGTTGGCCGAGTGTGAATCCATTCACCCGTGGGGTTTCTTCTACCATAGTCCGGTCCCTTCGTTCCTGTAAAGTTTCGGAACTACTTGAAAGCACATTTGACATGTCTTCGGATCGCCTGCGCGCACGACACTTGAAGACAGTAATACCCAGCGCAACAATGGCCAGCACCCCGAGCATCAGACCGAGAATGAAGAATAATAGGCTGGTGGTTACTTGTCCAGAACGGTTCATGCATCGTAAAATGGAACGGCACACACCTCAAGTTAGAAGTTGACGAGTCATCAGGATATACGTTACTGCCAGTAGACGGGATAGATACAAGGCTCCCCGAGGTTGTCGTTGTCAGAAGGTTGAATCCCGACTGTGTGATTTGCGTGTTAACGGGGATTGAGGCAGAAATGATTCGTTGTGGAGCTTTTGGCAGTTTGGTGGGAGTGTGGGCAGATGTACCTGGACTAGAAGGCATCATAAAACGTCCTTCCCGGCGTAGACATCTGACATAGTTTCTCACCTCTCTGTGCTGGTTGTCGCTCTACCGACGAAGGTAGAAACACAGGCACGGTTCGACGTCAGTACTCTTGTTGATGTGAGCTCTGGCGCCGAATCTGAAGTTGAAGCACCCGTAGTATGGTGCTCATGGTTCGCCAAGGAAGTTACTCGGGTAGAGTTCGCACCCAAGGCAGCGAGTGTGGATCCAAGGCTCATATCTCCACTCTGAGTGGTCAAAGTGGAGCAGATACTCCCTAAAGGCATTGGATCATATGCAGCAGGAGTTGTCGAGCTCGAGGCTGTGGTTGAGGGTAGGGTGCTCGAGACTGCCTCTGCATACACAACAGGGGCCGAAGCATCCGGTGGCATAACAGCGTGCGACACATCGAGTCCTTTTATCACAGTGGTGAAAATGGGGGTTGTGCTAGCTGTGGATGTTACAGATGAAAATATAAGTGATGAGGCAACATGGTCAACACTAGAAGCTGCTGAACTGGATACGCTAGAAGTAGTGGGTTGCGGAGAATGTGACACCGTCAGTGTTTTACTCAAAGTGTTCACGGCAGTGACAGACTTTGAGAATGACGGTGATAGGGGGGACGATGGGAAGTGTGTGGATGAAGGGGTGACGGGGCTGCTTGACGAACCCGAGACCAGGACCGAGGTCTGTTCGACCATAAATGAGACATTGGAGGGAAGAGAGTGGACCCCTAACCTACAGAATATACAACGGTCGAGGTTGTGGCATTACCAACAGCAGAAGGACCGCATCTTGCCATCCCTGTGCAGGTTTTCCGAGTCTAAGATTCGGATGGGGGGGATGTGGAGTGCCCAGAAATTCATCCAGGGCATCAAAAACCTTTATTAAGAACGGAAAGTTCGGGATTGTGGGCACCAGTTCGCGAGGGAACGACATCAAAATGCTCCACATGCACAAGAACACGCCCACAACACTTGTCGCAGGCGTGAATATCACTCTGGCCCACGTTTCATTACAGGTTACGCTGCGAAATGGATTGAACACGGTCGGTCCGAACAGTCAGCGAACCAGACACTCGCCTCTAAGCTTGTCACTTGCAGTGCAGGTGCTGAGTGGTCATCGACCCTGGCCAGTACGGTAGATTGTCGGCGAGAGCTTGCGCTATTTCCGTATGACAGCAATTCACTTGGTAGAACTTAGACAGAACACTGAGATCTGTGGGTAAAAATAAGAGATAAATTAATCATCGAGACCAATACACCTTTGATCGTCCGATAGATGGGAATAATACAACATCCGCCGGCCCGGAACTAGTTCGTTAAGAACTGCTCGTGGGAGGTCATTCGCAGGGTGATCCCCTAAGAATCCACTGAAGGTGTAAGTACTACAAATGACAAGCAAGTCCGATCAATTCAAACGACAAAAGTGACAAAAGTGATTTGGATAGTGACAGCGAGTCTCCTGCTAATCAAAACTGAGAGATTTGAACAAAGTAAACCACAATTTGGAAACAACCAAAAACCTCAGCGATGAGCGGCTTGCGACAACTCTTCCACGATGTAATTTCTCCTATCCACAGTCGCAGCGGTGTCCCAGAAAGTCTGAAAGTCGAATGACACGAAATTCCAAGGCGAGGCTGCATGTGAATCCGAATATACAGCGATATCAGAGGATTTGAAGTTAAAGGATGGGCGATAAACCGCGAGATGAGCAAGCAGATGAAAAACCAGAATGAACAACAGCAACGAGATGAACAGAGTGGTTCTGGCTTTGAACGGGAATTGTCCCTGGAAAGGAGGAAGCTGGGTGATTCGGGCGCGCAGCGAGGGGATAGGAGATGGAGTGAGGAAAGCAATGTAGTACTCGGGAGCGCCGAGTGAGGGCGAGGATGGGGTCACGATGATGGCCGGCAAGGGCGACTTCTCCGTAGCTCGTGGAAGTGAAAGATCTGATGTGTCACATCAGCGATGTATTCCCACTCAAGCATGCGTCAGGTTTACCAAGCGGTGCAGGTATCAAATGGTAATCAAGGTGTTGTGGAAGCCTATGAAGTCGACGAGCTGACGACCCAGTCAGCACCGTGGACTGAACATTCTACAGGGGACGTACCACCAAAAGACATGATACAGATCAGGAAATGGCAGGATGACTCGAAGTTATTTCGTGAGCGAGGCCTGAGAATGGTGTGACCGTTGAACGAGTGTAATTTAAAAGAGTGTGTGGGTGTCTGAGAGTGGAGACACAATGTGGAGAGTGTCGAGGAGTGAAAGAACGACTCTGCTGCGGGAATATCAGATCTGCTGATGTAACCCGTAAGCCGTTGCTGGATACGGTCCCGCCAGAAAACATATCCAGGATAGGAAATTCTCCGTAACTCATGTCGCCATCATCTCTCAGACTCACAAATCAGACCTTGTGCACAACCTCCCTTCCAGGAGAGAACTATGTCCTATCACTGACACAAGTAGTCAATTTCTACGCTGCCTCGGCGTCTTCCCCATCGAACCAGATCCATCTTTTTGACAGAGCTACTCTCCAGAGCACAGGTGTTCTCAACGGCCATCAACACGCAACCACCCAGTTGTGTACTATTCACGGCCTAGGAGCATCCACTCGCGAGATGCTTCTTTCGTCCGGTAAGGACGGCTGTGTAATAGCATGGGACGAAAGAAGTGCATCGGCCAGTATTAAAAGTGGGTCCTCCACATCTATAACTCTGGAAAACGTGTACCTTAACAACTCAAAGACTTTCTTTGATGCCAGTGGAATCATCCGGGAGACTGCGCCCCCTTCTTTGTTGCGATGCGTCGGACGAGGGCTTGCTCGTCGCTGCCGGGACTGACCTGCAAAAAGAAGATGCGTTCATCATCTACTGGTCAGCCTTGTGTTGGGGTCAGAATGTCCCACAAGCACCTCACCTGTAGTCTTTTTTTTTTTCTCTTCAAGGGATCCACGGAATCCAGTAGCACGACTACGCTCTCATGGTTCAACCCACTCTGACGATATCACTGCCGTGCATTTCCTGAAAAGTAAACACATGTCGAATCCTAACAATGTGCTACTATCAACTTCGTCCGACGGACTGGTCAGCATTTCAAATCCTCTCGAAGCGGACGAAGATGAAGCTGTACTGCACGTCGGAAACTGGGGCTGCAGTATCTCGCAGGGTGGGTGGGTAAGCAATGGACGTAGGACACGTATCTGGGCGGCCAGCGATATGGAGACATTCAGTTGTTGGTCAAACGAAGTAGGTTTGCTTTACCAGATGAGCCAACAAAAGCATTCTTATTGGAATGCCCAGCTGGACCAACTTTCGACCGTGGATATTCGCGACCCCTCTTTGCATGACCATGGACATACATGGGTCACCGATTATCTTATCAAGGGGCATTCTACACGGAAAGCAGAAAACGGACTTGGGGTGTTCGTCGGCTCTAATGAGTTCAGCATATTTCTCCTGTTTGATCGAGATACTGTCTAATCACCTCATCAGGGGAGACGTGGCTTTGATCACTAGCAATGATTTGTCTCATGCAATGGCGCCATGGACGATACACTCTGTGTGGGCTGGTGGTCATTCAGGAATTGTGCGATCCCTCTATTGGGATGAAGAGGTGTAACCCTTGGTTCGCTGTTTTCTCTTCGACTGACAGTTTCCAGCACAACGTCCTCGTTACTGGTGGTGAAGATTCAAAAATAATCACATGGAGAATCGAGGACCCGAGCTTTACTGATTGTTTGGCGCCTGATCAATTGGGTGACCCAATAGAATCAGATGTACCGACCCTGAAAAGGGAACGGGACGTCACGATGGATAGCAGTCAGGCTAGCCCAGTAAGTAATTGACTCTACGACGAAAAATTTCCATCGACCGTCGCTTCCAGAGTGGCAAGAGGGTGAGATGGTAGCCAGCATTCATTCATAGAGCAAAAGTTCCACTTGTTTTTGGCCTTACTATCGCAAGTTGTAGAATGTTCCGGGATGCCGCGCACATACAATCGTCCGTTACTTCCTCAACGAGTTGCCATGTCCGACGCGTTCGAGGATATACCATATGCATAGATGAGACGTACAGGTGCAAAGGATAGTAGGAAGTGACAATTTTCATTGCAAAACTCATATTGTATGTCCTCGAATAAACATGCTCTCATCCAACTACATGTCGGTTTTGTGCATTTCTTATACCTTGAAACCACGAGACTTTCGGCGACCACGAGCACGCTCGAACTATGACCAGAGTGATGAAGGTAATATCCATACCCGGACGTGAAGAGACTTACTTTGCGGCCTTTGGAAGTGGTGTAAGGCTTCTTGTGCTTGTGAGGACCCATGCCAAAGTGTTTGACAGCCTCACGAGTGTTCCGCTTGCCTCTTAAAAGCACCGTGTTAGAGCCGGTAGGCGAACGCAGGGCAAGTTGGTCCAATGTTATGGCCTCTCCACCAGCCTTGAGGATTCGCTCCTTCGCTGCTTGAGAGAAGCGAAGAGCGGCCACGGTTAGTTTTGGAACCTCAAGGAGACGAATGTCATCGGTAACGGTTCCAACTGTTACGACGATTTTGGAGGCGAGGTCTGGAGTAGCAGACGTCTCTTTGACAATCCTTGACAGCGAAATCGGGGGACGATTGATTTTGGAGAGGAAAAGGCGGTGGAGGATTACCTATAGCACAGAAGATACATGAGCGCCACAGTATCGAATCGAATTGGAGTTGGAAGACCTTGTTGAAATTCGAGTCGGTGCGACGTGCAAGGAAACGGTACAACTGAAGGACGGTCAGTATCAACCTTTCAAGGGCAGTAGCGCGTGCATACCTTGACCAGTAAAAGAAGGTAAGGATCCTCACTCTTTGGGGCCGTGCGTTGGGCCTTCTTGACGTGGTGAGCCTTGATGTCGATACCCTGAACAAGAATAAAAAGGTGATGAGACAACGCCTGGACGATGTCTAGGACGATGGACTTGCCATCTTGGTCTTGCCGATGTGTGCTGATGGGTCTGTAGGACGTTGCAACGACGGGGGCTTACAAAACTGTATAGTACCACAATATAAGGTTCATGGTTGCGGGGTCTGAACTTGAATCTCAACTTGGATACAAAGGTATACAAACACGCGCAAACTTTTTCTTCAAACTCCAACTATCATGGTGCGTTTCACCTGCCCCAGCTAAACCTCACCCGACTAAATTTTTTTCTTTCTTTCTAGTCGCAATACGGTGAAGCTGCAGCTCCTCCAGTGGACCCATACTCTGACGCTTACAACGCTCCGGCGCCAGCTGCCTCGGAATCCCGCGACCGCGATGCTCCTCGCGCGCGTTCTCGCTCCCGTAGCCCGGCCCGCAGCAACAATGGTTATAAGAGCCCCCCTTTCCGTCGCAGGTCGCCACCGCCAAAACGACCTTCGCATGCTCCTATTGTACGTTGCGTTATCTCCACTCGTCTTTTTTTTTCCAACTCATTCCACAAAGCAGGCGCCTAACCCATCCGCGGTGTTGGGTGTGTTTGGCTTGAGCATCAGAACCCAAGAACGTGATTTGGATGAAGAATTCAGTCGATTCGGAAGAGTTGAAAAAGTGACCATTGTCTACGACCAGAGGGTATGTTTCCACGCCGTACTCATGAGGCGAGTAACCCTCAACCCACGCTGCTCAGTCCGACCGTTCTCGTGGCTTCGGCTTCATCAAAATGTCAAGCGTGGAAGAGGCAACACGTTGCATCCAGGAACTCAACGGCATCGTTAGTCATGTGTATTCTCACCTTTCGCTACTGCTCACACAGATGCAGGAACTCAATGGACGTCGCATCCGAGTGGATTATTCGGTCACCGACCGTCCTCATGCACCCACGCCAGGAGAATATATGGGACATCGTCGTTCTCACAGGGACACGTATTCAAGCCGTGAATATCGTGACTCGTATCGCGACTCATACCGAGACCGGGATCGTGAAAACCGTCGTCATGATCGCGACAGGGACCGAGACCCCTATGGTCGTGATTACCGTGACTGGCGTGACCGTCGTAGTCCGCCTGCTCGCAGTGGACGTTACTCACCTGATTATAGGAGACGTAAGAGTTACTCAAGAAGCCCGCCGAGAGGTAGCAGCCCTCGCAGGGATTTCGAAGGCCCTTCTAATGGCGCCTCCAATTCTTCCAACCATGCTGAAAATGGCGGTCGTTGGTGAAATGACGGCCTGCGCCGTGAATACGTCGTGTTTCTGTCTTTATCTGTCTGTTTCTCGCAAAGGGTCGAGCACGTACAAATGAAGGGTTCATGACGGACAAACCTCCAACAGACTTCAAGTTTGTCAAAGTTTCTCGTTACTTCCTATCTTGAAGAAGCCAGCACCTGGTTCGGTATATCAGAAAAAAAAATCAAGTCTCAAGTTTTCTTTCGTGCTCGACTTTTCTTGCTTGTATTCCTCCCATCATGCCTTTCGTATCGCTCTACTACTTTGTGTTACACTATCAAGTATTGGTGAAGACGCGCATGGTCAAGTTTACGATGTTTCGGTAATACATGCATGAAGACTTGTCAAGGTTTCAAATGG
>QGOH01010424.1:0-10455 GCA_003313155.1 Boletus sp. MG95 | reverse complement strand
AATGATCAAACACGAGTTACCCCACGTCAAGTGGTTGCTTCCCAATGCTCCAAGCCGCAGCATCACTGCCAACCGTGGTTTTGTGATGCCTGGTTGGTTCGATCTGCCCTCGTGGGATTTGGGAGACAAGTATGAAGATCGTGACGGAATGCTCGACTCTGCCCGCACGATCGACAAGTATATCCAGGACGAGATCAATGCCGGTATCCCGGCTGAACGCATCGTCGTTGGTGGATTCAGTCAGGGCGGGTCCATGTCGCTTTTAGCAGGACTGACGGCCCGAAAGGAGGACGGACTTTTCGGAGGAAAATACGGTTGGAAGCTCGGTGGAGTGGCTGTGCTGAGCGGCTGGATGCCACTACAGGATACCTTTCCAAAGGTTGCCCTTACTTCCTGCCAAACGCGGGGTAATACTAACGAGCTTTCTCAGATGGCTTCCCCCCACTTGGCCACGACACCAATACTCATGTGTCACGGGACTGCTGATACCGTCGTGCCCTACAGTTTGGGCCAGAGAGCGAGCAGAACACTCACGAACGACCTCGGTCTACCCACTCTTGAAAATCTGACGCTCTCGATGTTAGTTCCACCGAGCGGCTACTCGCCAGGCGAGGGCAAACTGGGCATGGCAGGATTAAGTTTCAGATCCTACCGATCAGCTGGGCACGAGGCATGCGAACGAATACTTGAAGACCTCAAAGAATTCTTAAAGCGTGTGCTCCCCCAGTGACTAACGCTCGAATCACTTTATTCTTCACGGCAGCTGAGCCAAGTTACGGAAATAGTGCCCTCGTTGTCGACGTGTCAACTGTGGCAGACATGTTTCTTGTTTCCTTGGTGCTTTTATATTGGTGACAGCTAGCGTATAATTATAATAGTCTGGCTGATGTGCCTATTACTCACCCCAGATATTCTCGGGCAAGATATTAGCATCTCCAGAGTTTACCTTGTACTTGTAGAGCCTGAAAGATGTGGATTACATTTTACTGGGAACGTCGTCTGAGTGCACTTACGTAGCCGAGCTAATTCATCGACTCGATCCCTAGGGAGATTCATGGAAATACGTGGGATCTCGGTGGTTGAGAACGATCGATGCTGTATGCGATACCACCATAGGATCAGACACCGAACACACGACACACAGAGGTCGTACGTCACATGAACTGGCCAGTAATTCACCATACCACCATAACTTGATGATCATGTTGTTCACGTAGCGAAGTACATGTCCCCATCGTGGCAGCAACCTCCAACTTAAAAGACATCTCTGAGACTGGTTTGCGCGGAACCACGTTCGAGAGGTTTGGCTTGGGTCGCTGAAGGTTTCCATCCAATCTAGCCAGGGAAGGATAAACCAAGGGAAAGGACGATAATTATGAAAAAGGGATGAATACGTACCATGTATATTACTTGGAATGTTGCCGGGATCGAACCATCTTCATTACCGTGTAACTCTGTACGTGAACGATTGAATATATATACGAGAATTGAAAGGAGGGTTCGACATTACCTCGATAGATGGCAGAGGCTGCGGTTAAGGTGTCCCGATGTATGATATGTCGCCTGATCAACAATCCTCATATTCGTGGGAATCCATAAAACAAAACTAGACGAAACGCAGACCTTCCAAGGATGGCATTTCCCTCGCCCATATCTTTTAGGTCTTCGATGAGCTCCCACATCGAGGGGTAACCGACGCGCACTTCATCTGTGTCAACCGTGAGCAGTGTAAATCCGGCGCGACTGAGAAGGTTTGAAACATCCTTGGTATCTGAGTAGGTAGGTCATTGCTGCAAATCATAGGCAATAAGACACTCAGACCTGTCATGGGTGATATGTGGGGAGATACTCCCCCCTCGCGGTCGATCTCCGCGAGTTGAAGGGCTGATCTAAGTTCAAAGAGCGTGTCACCCCCAAACATTGCACCTAGGAATAAGCCATCGGGCTTCAAAGCTTCTTTGATTTGAACAAGGGTGCCTAGAAACAAGAGATGATTAGGAGAGCATCAGAGAGCGGTTGGATGCGCAACCCTAAATACATACTTGGTAGATCATTGACCCAGTGGAGGCTGAGACAAGAAACAATTGCTTCATGAGAATTCCGCGGCAGTGTCTCAAGTAAATTCTCTTCATCTCCTTGGACCCGCTCCAGTTGAACTGATGCTTGAATTAGTGGATACAGGGAGCATGACAACTCGGCGAAATACCTTCAAACTCATCGTCTGGGTCCCTGTTGAGGGTGTGTTCTGTGAGAACGCAAAATTCAGCACGGGGCATATGATACCATTAGCACGAACCGCTCGAATCTATCATGATAACTTTGCGGGTCTTGTCGGGTTCCAACAATCTGGAGAAATGTCCAGGGCCAGAGCCAAAATCAACGATGGTATCAAACTTCCTTTTGATATCCTACTCGAGAGCAAAGTAATTAGCTCGTGCTTTTACGGCGCAGGCTATATAGACACGTTACCAGCAAGCGCTCCATCATCCTGTCTGCAACTTCGTCTCGGACATAGTCTACGGTTCTGCTTCGCTCCCCTCCGTCTCTACCGGCTGCACGATCCTTTTGTATTCGCTTCGCGGTGCGGTCAAATACGCGGTATGCCAAGGCGGTGGGTGCTGCGAGCGACGCCCCCGAAGCAAATGTGTGGACCAGACGACGAGGCGCGACGGGGAGAAGAGACATAGTATCGTGGGAATTGTGACACAGACGCGTGACATAACGCAGTTGGAACGAGGGTTGTGACGCTCTTCATCGACGCCAACATCCACCGTCATGGACGATGGCGGTAGAGACTCTCCCGCTGGTGATCAAAGTCAGAAAGAATTGTCCATCTCGCTTGCTGCATCCTCAATGATCAATGCCTCAGACGTGATCACCCAAGAGGCATACCAAGCGAACCTGAAACGGATTCAAGAAGTCAAGGAGATGGTTCGGAAGCTCGAGATGAACAATGAATCTGCGCACAAGAACTTTCTCGTTGGTCAGCTCGAGAAACGCGTAAAGGACGGCCGTGACGCGGAGTAAGTCATTTCCCTCTCCCCGCACGTGGTGAAACTGAATTCGGTGGCGCGCTCTCAGAGATATGCTGGCGCGGTTAAAAGACCAACCAAGACTGTAGGTATCTTCTTGTGAGACTTGAACAGTCCCTTATATGTCGATAGTTCTGAAACGGTCCAGTTTACCAACAATGCCCCGAGCGACAAGTCAGAGGTCATATTGCCTACAACCGCAACCCTCGTGGAGGTGCCGGAATCACATTCCTATCCTTCAGTAATGTCACGTCATTAGCCTCACTCTATGTTCACTCACGTTGCTCGACCTTCCTTTAGTATTCCTCGCCAGCCCCTACAACTACCTCCCACCCGCCTCAAACTATACAGCAAGGCCGCCCTGTCAAGTACCAATGGAGTGTTCCGCCCCAGGTTCACCAAGCTCAATCATTCAACCCAGATATCTTCCGGTACTACGCGCCTCCACCTACGGCTCGCCAGCCCCCTCACAACAGTGCGGCGCCGCTTTCCTGGGCCCCTGTCGACCCAGGACAGACGGGATGGTATACCACGCAAACTGTGCCGCCTCAATCTAGGGTACATAACCCACATCAGACAGGCTTTCAGTCAATACAGGTTCAACAACCCTCACAGTCCTGGAGTAGTTATCCACACCAAGTTATTGCCCTGCCCCCCTCGGATACCGTACCCGGTGCGTCCAACACTGTATGCCTAAAAGTCTTCCAATCGCTGACAGATATCATGGATGCTATACTTCACTAGCGGGATGGATCAGGACGGCACCTGCTCATATTGGCCCGAACACTGGTTCCTCCAATCCGACGTACCGTGAACCAGTTTTCCCTACGCAACCTACTGCGTCTCGACCTCCGGTTACTCCCCATAACCAACCACAGAACACACCATCACTTGCTTCCACTTTTCAGGCGCAAGTGCCACTCCAATGTGTCCCTGCGGGAGCGAAGACACTCTCCGGCCACCCCCCTCCTATCCGGTCCCACCCAAAGCCAGCTGAATCTCAGTCTCAATCCGTTTCCACAGCAGTCTCAATGCCAGTAGTTGTTTCGGAGCTCCAGCGGCCTCACAAAGCATCGCAACAACTTCGACAGCATCAGCCACAACCACAGCAACCCCAATCCCATCTTCAACAACTTCCACAACCTCCGCTACAGCCCCAACAACACCCCCAGCAAACTCAGTCACAGCCTCAACAACATTCCCAGCAATCTCAAACTCAGCTGCTGTCTCAGCGACCTCCCCAGCCGCCTCAAATACGATCACAAGTTCCTCTACAATCAACAGGTCGCATACCTTCTACTAGTGCCTCTCAACCACAAGACCAACCTTCACAGGGCTATGATTCTCTGCCTGTCGATGCCTTGCCTCGGACCTCCCAAACACGAACACCTCAGCCAACTATCGTGCAAGAGCAAGTGCGGCAGCAAGGCCCACAACCTCGCGCGGATCAAGCGACGTTCATTAAACTCTTCCAGATAGCCGTCCAGGTTAGTACTTCGTTCGATATTCGACGCTTTTTTCACACCATTCCTACAGAGTGGAACTTCGCGACTCAAAAATTTCTGGCTTCACGCGAGAGCGTCTCGCATAAGTGATGAGTGGTTCGACGCAGCCATTAGTTCTTTGCCTCCGGGTGTATGGCAGTCTGTCATGGCACAGGTCGATCAATCAGGACCCACCTTTGATACCCTGCCACCTGGAAATGCACCTCAGCAACAAGTATCAACAATCCCTGGCCCAAATGTGCCAATGGTTAGCGCACCCCCACCTCTGATCGCAACCTCCCTGGCCCAAACTACGCCTGTCACTCGACAGGCGCCTAAACCTAGTATCTCCACAGAAGAGAAGATCATCCACTCTGCATCAGGGCAAAGTTCCGGGCTGTACCCCACACAATTACAATATTATGCAGAACAGGCGACAAAATCAATGCTCTCCACACAAGCGGCGAGTATTCCAATAACACCTACAGCGAATATCGCTACGACGCAGACAACGGTTGCAACTCCCAAACGGGACGTGCTACAGGCTCAAGCTAACGTTAGGACACCTAGAGACGCGAACAAGTCGACGTTGGCGAGAGATATCTTGCGCTCGCTTGGGAAGATAGTGCCGAAACCTCATCAGGAAACGGGAGGCATGCAAACGGAAAAAGCCAATAACCAGGACGGCGACCAACTGCCTGAGGTCACCTCACAACCAGTCTCCCGCGTGGCTTCTCCAAACCCTCCAGCGGTCCCACTAGCGACAAGTTTTGTTGATACTAATTCTCCCTCGATAACTTCTGCAAAATCGGATGTACAGGACGAGCCACAGCGTGTCACCTCCTCAAGTCCATCGACAGCGAAGTCAGTATTCAAAGAGGTACACGGACAGGCTGCTGTCATTGAAGGCCCAATCATGATTGACCTCACGGTAGAAGATTCGGACGAATCCGTAGACGGAAAGGGACAGGATCCCACCCTCCCGATCCAGACCTCCGCTAGCGCAGTCACATTGTCACAACCAGTGTCCCCTACCACTACCACCAACCACACTCCTCTGTTGGAGAATCTCTCCTTGGAAGATCCGCCTGTTAACACTGCACCTGACGGTGGCAACGCAGATGTGCATATGTATAGCCCGCCATTATCGCTTGCTGCCGAAGATCACATGGATCCCAAACTTGTGTATCCCCCGCTTCGCAGCGCGGAGCCGGTATCGCCAAGTTTCGAACAATCCCCACGTGAAGCAAGTGAGCACCGGCTAGATGGCCAGCTGCCACTCTTCTTGCCTTCTCCACCCGTTTCGCCAGTACATACCGACCCACCCGAAACGGACCTCAAGATGATCAGTGATGAAAGCGAAAGTAGGCCTTCCCTCAAGCGACGCTCTGTGGATGTCGATGTGTTGGAGATTGACACAGGATTGGTGACACCAACACGTGTCAGAAAACGACGAAAGCAACAAGTATACGTGCTCATCCCACCAGCACCGCTCTATCTCAAGAAGGTGATCAAGAAGATGAAGGAATGTGCCATGGGGGAGGGTATAGATTCAGACTCAGGAAGGTCAGGGGAAGATGAAGAGCGTACGAGAGCATTCCTCGCTTCCGCTCATCTCTAGCTCATCTCGTCACAGTTCAATATAGTCATCTTGAACAATTGTTGATTGAAGAATCCAAGTCACGGTTATTAGAACGACGGTGTCGGTGGTTGAATTGTGGTGCCATCTTGAATTGTGCCGCTAATCTGCTTGCGCATCTAAAAAACCATGCTCGTGAAGAAGACTCGCAGGTATAGTTGTGCTTACGTGGGTGGGATTGACTCAGCTAACATATCCCCAAATTTTAGGCTCCGTTTCTTTGTCGCTGGGTGAGCTGTCAGAGGCAGTTTGGTGTGGAACAAGAACGTGACGTACACCTTGAAAAACACACGATGAAACCTCTGCCATGTCCCATTTCAGGTGAAAAGACTGTCTGAAGAGACGGATCTCCGCTGACGTCGGGTTCCTAGGTTGTGACGAACAGTTTGACAAGCCTGTCGAGGTGATGCAACACGAGGTGCAACACCAGAAAGTGGATCGTAGGGAGCCCCTGGTACGCAAATTAACGTGCCAGCCGATTGTACCCGCTATTCCGGCTCGATTGGGTCCGCCACCACAGCGGCTTCCCTCTCACCGCGTGATACCAAGGCGTGTCGTAAAGTGCCGAATATCTGCTGATAGACATGCCACCGTGGGGCCATGGGTACGTGTCACAGTGTCTTGGAGAGCGCATCTTTCTGGGTCTCATTCAATGTCATGATTCTAGGTTTTCTGGAATATATTTAGCCAAATTGACCTCAACACGAGAAAACAGAATGCCTCCATGCGTTGTCGTCCAATGCGCCAATCAACCAACTATGACACAGATAGCTCGGATTCTCGACGTGACGACTACGACTTTCTGCTGGCGCTCTCATCTTACCCTGCAAAGAATTCACAACTGGATGATCTTGACTCTACCCTGATTACGATGAGCGCCGCACGAGGTCTGACGCTTTGGGGATCTGGATCTACCGTAAACAGCACAGCACGATCTCCCACTCCTGAAGAATACATGAATGCGGTGCCAAGTTCTAGGACAGAAGAAACAAAGGGGGGTGAAGACAATGGTATACTCGAGGAACGGCAGGAGTCTGGGCAATCGATGGTCATGGGAGAGGAGGATGCTGTGGAAAGGATGCTGGTCCTATGATGATGGGAATTGAAGGAGGACTATCCTTCTTGTTCCAAGTACCGTAGATAGGCCACGTACGATTACTTTTTCTCTCTTATTTTTTATTTTTTTTGGTGTTGGCATGTGAAGATGACTGAATTTGCCCGAAATGACAGGCATCGCTTAAGTTTATAGCCACCCCATACATTCAGCCGTTCCGTCCTTTTCCTCGCGACTCCTACCGACAGTGCTCGGTCGCCGTGCGCAATGCCTGGTTCGTTTGGTGAACACGACAGCAAGCGTTCGGTAGCGCACGACGACTTTCCAGTTCCACCATGCTACATCTCCTCCCGGTCCGCGGACGTTATCCTCTCCGACGTGCGTCCAACAAAGCTCTCGCCTGACGCTCTCAACTCTATCAACGCGTTTCTTGACGAACTGTTGCATACCATCCTCAGTGCTGCCCGCATACTGACGACCACGCAGCTCAGAGCTGGCCTCCACAAGGTGTTGCCCACTACCTTGGGCAAGGAGGCCGTGCTGGAGGCGGAATTGGAGCTTAGGGCATACTGGGAGCGTACAGGTGGTATACCAGGATCAGGCTCGTCTCTGGTGGCCGTTGAGGATAGTGCATTCAACCTTCAATGGACATTCGAGGTGGGTGTGGCTTCCCATTTATGTGTGTCCCTACAGGTGTTTCGGGCTCATCGAACACACATCCGTTGCAGCTCCTTCGTCTCAAGTGTGAAGCATACTCGACCTTGAGCGACACTGACGAGAATTCGGATGCTGAAACCCGCCTGTTTCAGCGCATGAGCGTAGAGGGCGTTCCTCCCCCCAAACAGACGCTCCTCGCCCCGGCCTCTTTGTATTTAACTGCAATCATTGAGTGAGCATCGCCAATTATAGACTAGACTGGCTCGTCCATTTTTGCTGATGCGGTGTCACGTCGATGTCATGGTGGTACCAGGTCGATCTGCGAGTGAGTGGGGCGCAGTTGGTTCTGCGATTACGAACTGATGTTTTTCATAGACACATTGTTTCGAATGTCGGTCGTGTCGCAGCTCGGGACAGCAGTCGAGCGATTGCAAATGGACAGGACTTGTTCATTGCGCTGTGTGAGGATAGTTCCATTTACGGACTGTTTAAAAATATGGCAGGTGAGTGTAAATGGGGTCGGGCGTCGTCGGATTTGTTAATCATTTTTGGTTTGACATTTTTATTTTTTTATTCTGTAAGTTTATGGCCAAATCGAGGCCCTCTCGAAACTGCCAAGACCCAGGCGGAGTATGTCAATCGCACAAGAGAATGATGGCACCGGCACGTTCCGCCGCAGTGGATCCATCCACCAATCCCGTACTCGCCTGTCGTCCGAGTCCGTCAATAATGCGCCCATTTCGACTACACATTCTTCTAGACCTTCTGTTGACAAGTCGCGAACTGTCAAGATGTTATATAACAAAGTTTCCCAGGATTTCATCAATGGAAGCGATCCCGGACATCGAAAAATGGATTCCTTTGCGAGTGCCAACACAAAACAGTCCCTCGCGAGCAAGGGTGACAGGTCTCCTATATCGCCCACTTTTAGTGTATGTCATCGTCCTTCCATTCCTTCTCGTCCCCCTTCCTTAATCCTGTCTTTCTCTCCCAAGGAGGATACCCGTTCCCAAGAGTTTGACGACATGATGAGGTCAGGGTCGACCATGAAGGTTTCATTGACCCCAGACAGACTGCGCACCATGGAGGTACGTACTCCGTATCCACCTCACTATTGTGGTTTCATGTTGACACCGCCGGCATCAGGTGTTGAACAAAGAAAAGGCGCGCGCAAATGGTCGGCAAAAGGCGCCTCTAAAGACTGAAAATGGTATCGACGCTCCTCCATCCCATCCCTCCCCAGAGCAAGCCAAGCGTACAAGCGGGTCAACTCCGACTATCCGTCGTGTGGGCTCCGTCCTTGGCAGCGAAGACGATCGTTTGACGCAGAAACCACCGCCGACCTCACGCCCTCGACAACTAAGTGCAGCAACCACTTCAGGCTATACCTCCCCTTCCTTGACCCGTGTCCGTGCATCTTCAACGACGACAGACCCCTCTACAGCATTGTCAAACATGTTTTTAAACAAACACACGCTATCAGAATCGAATTCTGCCCTTTCGGATCAACGCCCAGCCTCCGGCTCTATACCCAGGAGAAAAGCACCTTCACGGGAACTGGACCTCGATGTTACCCGGTCGTCGCGCACGCGAACTGCAGCGCGCAGTCGAGAGTCTCTCGACTTGGAAGGCATCATGGCGGGCTCGGATGATGATGGTATGGGAGAGTTGAAGCCTTTCGTATCCTCTAAGCAACGTGACCGGCAACGAGGCTTCTCGACCAGCACCAGGGAATTGATTGCTTTCCTCGCTGAGGGTCCCCCAGAGCTAACTCCAAGTGACAACTCCCTTTCTCCGCTCTCCCCGATGCCCAAGAAATCCGGTCGATTGCAGAAGATGATATCCAGAATTACCTTGGCTAGTGATACTGTTAAGCCCCCTCGCAAGATAACTGTTGGGTCTGGAGATGCTTCAAGCAAGTCCATGACGAACCTTTCCCCCCTTGCTAATCGGCCTGTTCCACCTCGTTATCCCACCTCTGGTCCATCCTCTGCAGCTTCTTCAGAACGTGGTTCTGCGGACCAAGCAGGAACATATCCGCGTCAGCGAGCACAATCATACGCTCAAAAGCTTACCCCAGCCTGGGATGGCAGCTCCATGGAAGGGGAAGCACCGACTCATAACAACCCATCTCTCTCCCCTGGAATGGAAGAAGTTCCTCTGAATACCTCCATTCCTGTTCCTGCGATATCTCAGAGGGCCTTGGAGACTAATATCTCCCAACCCATTCAGTCTATCAAGCCTCCACCAACCTTATTCTCACCTCCAGCTACTTCTGTAACCATGCCCGTACGTGTTGAAGCCACAGACGCAACCCCAACACCTACAGTGCAACACCCGCCTTCGCCTCCAGCAGTTCCCCAGTGCATGTCTTCCAAGTCCACCTCTTCTCTGCACGAGAAAGTTGCACTACCGCCTGCTTCACAGACACCTTCACCACCATCATCTGTACTTGAACATGCTCGCGAGATGCGGATGATGCTCGAGCATGCCACGAGCGCCGCCGAATGCCGTATCCTCGTGGACATGTTCTTGGCACGTAGTAAGCTCGTCGGGGACGTGGCCGATTTGCGAGCCCTCGCTGCGCCA
>QGOH01010417.1:0-10235 GCA_003313155.1 Boletus sp. MG95 | reverse complement strand
AAAAATGCATTTGGCGGCAACAAGCCGTCCTGATTTCAGAAGTTCTTGAAGCGAGCGTTCAAGTGGAGGCCCTGTATCGAGACAACGCCGCAGACGAGAAGATAGTCTAAGTGATGTTGGGCCGCGGAGGGAGGTGATTCGTTTGAACACCCGGAATGTCTTGGTTTGTATAGCGGTTCGATCTGTGAGGATACACAGAGATTGAGCTATTTTAGGATGTATGGCCACAATAGCATCGAAGAGTTTGCCAGCAGTGGCAAATTGCCTGTGCCGTAGTAACACACGGCAATACCGGACAAAGAATCGGGGCTGAAAAAAGCTGGGTGACTTTCGGAGGATGGATAGCACCACGGGGAAGAGCCGACTGCCACTGCCGTACTGGGCTAAAATGACAAACAGCTGTTCAAGATGCCCTCGAAAGTGTTCAGGGGGAACATGTGAATAGTACAGAGCTGCAAGTTCATCGGCGATCGCAGCAAAAACATTCTGAGGGTGACGAGTTCGTGGGTTCTCCCTAAGACTACGCGCGATCGCGGAAACGAGAGTTCCTCGTTTTTCCAGAGAAAATGGACGGGTATTGAGAAGGAGGATAGCTTGGCGGAGTGCCCCGTGTTGAGCAAGAGACATGGCAAGGGCATGAATTATTCCCAGATCGGGTTCCGTCATCTTCCTCTGCGCGACCGTGTAGAGCGTGTAGGCGAGGGACGCATCTATAGGTGCAAGAGCTTCCACGGCGGAGGCGAGGACCTGGTGCTGCTGCGTCGAGTCTGGGGAGAAAGCCTCCAACGTTGTGAGTACCACGTCTGGGAGCGGGCCCTGGACGCGCACTACCGCCGCAATGTACTGAGCGGCAAAGAGTTTTTGCACCGATGTCCGTGGACCTTCCGAATTGTTTTCAGCGCAATAAAGATCTTGACAATCGTAGAATAAGGTCGCGTCTGCTAGAACGCTTGCTATCCTGAAAAAGGATGTAGCAATTGCACACGCGAGATCTCGAGATACCAGGCATGATTTCATAATCATCGACCACAACTGGTACAAACTGCGCGTTGTTTCCAAGACTGTTTTTGCAAGGGTAGATTGCATTGCGAGCGCCGAGGACAGTTCTTGTGATATTTTTTCCATGCTGGCAAGGCCAAAAATAACTCGCCAACACGAAGTTACTTGGGGCATTGCATAATCGCTGGTCCACTGGGTGCCGTTAAAGTGTGGCATCTCATGGGAGTTGAAGATGAAGAACAAGATCAGCGAACTCCAACGCAGAGGAAGCGCATACGCCGAGGAGAAAACGGAAAGAAGGTGGCCAAACGAGTTCGCTGATTTGCCGTTGGGAAGGTGGCCAGGGAGGCCGAACAAGGCGGCAGAAAGGGAGCGAGCCATTGTTGTCGCATCCATAATGCAATCATCCAAAGCTATGTCGGATAGGCCGTTTTCAGGGATGAAGTTGGAGGTCCCATCGATTCCTTGACACGCACGACTCCAAAGTGCAGCAAGGATGGCCTCCTGTGATCGGGTCGACAAAAACTCTCCGTGTTGGATAACCAAGCGATAAAGTAGACGTTGTAACCGCGGGTGACACATGCGGTGAGTCCGTAGAAGGAAAGAGAGATCGCAAGCAGCCAAGTCAAGAAGACGGGGATCTTGGATAGCTAGGAGGGTCTCAAGGTAGTAAGCGTGTACATCAGGACGACGGGAGTGACGACGAATGATGTGGTAGTGTGTACGCGCACGCAGGATGGCGCTGTAAGCATTGCCCGAAAGAGCTGGAGGGTTTGTATGTAGCGTTTGGCATAATGGAGGAAAGAAAAACTTACGTTCCGAAGGCCTGGCCTGGACCATTGCAAGTTCAGCACACATCAACCAGAACCGATCAGAATCCTGAAGGGGCATTCCCCTTTCCAACTTGTATTTCCCAACTTTCAGGACGAAAGCCCAGTGGGTCCTGTGCGTAGACATCCCCAAGAGCCGTGATGCCAGAGGGACTCTATATACAACAGATATGCGAGGATCAATGGACAACGATCCAAACAAGCCAATTAGGAGGGTGATCATCTTGAAATCCAGCATCCCAAGCTGGTTCCTTGACTCTGCGCGGTAGTAAAGCGACCGAATAGTTGTTGGTGAATAAATAAGAGGGTGATTTGATGTAACGTTTTCTGAGGATAGAAAGTACCCCAAGGTGTCGATGGCAGAGTGACTGGTCCGAAAGCATATGGCTCTCCCAAGGTGGTGGTCTTCCAAGAGGCCCGCAGAGGACCTCAAGAATAAAGGCAAAGCATTTTGAGGGCCAGTAGGGTGGAAATCTGCAGACGACGAAGGGACGACCGAGGCATCTAGTCCCTCCACCAAGTCTGTTACAGGAACTGCCGCGTCAGCGTATGCGCGACTGAACCGGCGTAACATCTGAGGGCTGAAATAGCAGGACAATCTGGAGGATGTTGGGTTTAGCAGAAACTAGACACAGTGTGACACTCGCCTTGGATTGCTGTCGTGACCGCCGCCAAGGGCTCGGACGGTCGACAGACACCACCGCAACATTCCATTTCATCAATAGAACCAAGTACGACCAAGAGAGGCGTTGAACTTCAACAAATTTAGAAAAAAAGGGTGTCACGTGTCAGGTACAACACTGCCAAATACGAGCACAGCCGTCGGCGTACTCCGTCGGAGATTCAACCTTATTCAAGAACTTGCACGGCAACTCCCGGCCGTTATCGACTGCCAAACCTTGTAATGGAGGAGTAGACAACTTCACATCCCTGACCGGTCGCCTTGAAAAATCCGTTGGCACTGCTGGTATATGTTCAGTAGCTTCACGAAATGTTATTTAGCTCACTCATCTCCACAGAGGTCAATCGGGAGGCACTTGTTATTCACTCAAAATCACCTGTACCCAATACGTGAGTCGTGCGCACACCATCACCCGCACTTTATCTTTAGTAGCGTGTCCAGTAACTACACATCACGATGGGTGCCACTCGCGCACAAAAAGAAGTCTACTTCATCAAGTTGAAAGACCTCATCGCCAAATATCGTGCGTGCCATAACATCTCCCACCCAGGAGTTTACCAACCCCGGCCATTCAGCTTCTATCTTCCTGGTCAATGTCGACAATGTCGGTTCGAACCAGATGCACCAGATCCGTACCGCCCTTCGTGGGAAGGGTACCGTCTTGATGGGTAAGAACACGATGGTCCGCCGCGCCCTCCGCTCCATCCTCTCCGAATACCCTCAGTTCGAGAGGCTCCTCCCACATATCAAGGGAAACATTGGCTTCGTGTTTACTTCTTCGGAGCTCAAGGAAATCCGCGATATTATCGTCGCCAACAAGGTTGCCGCACCTGCCCGTGCGGGCGCCTATGCCCCCAAGGATGTCATCGTCCCCGCTGGCAACACCGGTATGGAACCTGGAAAGACTTCTTTCTTCCAGGCTCTCGGTATTCCCACAAAGATTGCCCGTGGTACCATCGAAATCGTGTCAGATGTTCAAGTCGTCACTGCTAGTAGCCGTGTCGGACCATCCGAGGCTACCCTCTTGAACATGTTGAACATCTCTCCCTTCACCTATGGAATGACCGTGGTTCAGATTTTTGACTCTGGGAACGTCTTTGCTCCCTCGGTCCTTGACATCGACGAAAAGGAGCTTATCGACCGATTCTTGTCTGGAATCAAATCGATTGCCTGCATTTCGCTCGCCCTCCAGTACCCGACGATTGTCTCCGTCCTCCACTCTCTCGTTAACTCGTACAAGAACCTTATTGCTATTTCCCTGGCTACCGAATACACTTTCGAGGGCTCTGAAAAGGTCAGTTCCACATTATTTGCCGACTATTTGTGATGTTCTCAACACATCATCACACTGAAAATGCTGAACTTTACGATGCATCTTCCCATTTTTGTTGCTGACGTTTGCCCAACTCGAATGAACTATTCTTTTTCTGACTGTCGTCACTCAGGCTAAAGCGTTCTTGGAAAACCCTGAGGCATTCGCTACTGCCGTTCCTGTTGCTGAAGAGTCCGCCGCTCCGGCTGCTGCTGAGTCCAAGGCTGAGGAGAAGGCCGAGGAGAAGGAAGAATCTGATGATGACATGGTAAGTCAATTCGATCATGCACCCTATACTGTGACTGAGCGACCATCCAGGGTTTCGGTCTCTTCGACTGATCACGACACATGCCATGTACCATCCCCGCTGTGCACTATATGTAATGCAGAATAATGAAAGCATCGTGCATCTGGGATTTGTCTGATTGATGTTCTGAGGGCAGACTTGGGGTTTGCTCTAAATTCGCTCAAGATGAAGGGAATACCGGAGTGTGAATTTTGCGAGTCGGAAAACGCCGACTTGTTCAACGGGACTTGGTCCAGGTCAATTAGATGAGGGTAGCATTGTCCCATCCGAGAAACCTCAGAGGTTGCTTAGCCTCGGTTCAGTCTCTTGAGCATACCTTGCCTTGTCGCACCACCCTTCCGTGTCTGGACACTGGAGCTACTGCTAGCACGTTTGCCACGGTTGAAACGTTCAAGCTTGTCGGTCTCCCAAACCTCTTCACTTCCCGTGTTCCAGTTAGATCCGATAATCTCCCTTATCCGGTTCTCTTGCATGATTTCTGTAGATTCCTACTCTAACCCGTAGCTCTTATAATCCCGGGACCGTCCTGTCATGCCATCTTCACTCCTCCCTCACCTGTCTTCCAGCCCCGTCGACATGGACTCCAGTCAAGGAAATCATCTCATTGTCGTCTCCAACCGGCTTCCCATTACAATTACCAAGGATACTTCAGGCCAATACCACTTCAAGATGTCCTCGGGTGGGCTTGTGTCTGCCCTCTCCGGCTTCAAGAAGTCGTTGAATTTTACGTGGATCGGTTGGCCGGGCTTCTTCATTCCTCCAAAGGATCGTCAATATGTCGACAAGCGACTCATGGATGAATACTCTTGTCATGCTGTCTACCTCGACGATGATGTCGCTGACCGCCACTACAATGGTTTCTCTAACTCCATCCTTTGGCCGCTTTTCCACTATCACCCCGGCGAGATGAATTTCGACGAAGAAAACTGGACGGCCTATCGCCAAGCAAATTTGCAGTTCGCCGAGGTAGTCCGCTCGCAGATCACTCCTGGTGCAATGGTTTGGGTGCAAGACTATCACCTCATGCTCCTTCCCATGATTCTCCGAGGACTTGTCGACGGTTCCGCGAGCGGAGACTGGCAGAAGCGAGAACTGTCCAAGATCACGGAAGGGTTCGAGGAAACCTTCTCCACCAACACGGAGCAGATTCCCGGTGTCAAAATTGGCTTCTTCTTGCACACCCCTTTCCCAAGCAGTGAGATTTATAGGTACGCGTCTGGTCCGGTATCCGATCCGAGCTTACTGACAAGCGTTCAGGATCCTTCCCGTTCGCCGCGAAATCCTCCTCGGTATACTCTTTTGCGACCTTATTGGGTTCCATACATATGACTACGCGCGTCATTTCTTATCTTCATGTACGCGTATCCTCGGCTTGCCTACAATGCCCAATGGCGTTGAATTTGAGGGGCGCTTGGCACACGTTGGCACATTCCCCATCGGCATTGAACCTGGCTCCTTTATCGAGGTGAGGGTCTGTACACGTCATGTTGGATTCCTCACTGAGCAAGGACCGAAACAGAACTTGAAGAAAGACTCTGTAAAGTCGCGTATCGCTCAGTTGGAACAGCGGTTTGCGGGTGTGAAGCTCATCGTTGGCGTTGACCGCCTCGACTACATCAAGGGTGTCCCCCAAAAGTTGCATGCGCTCGAGCTTTTCCTCACACAACATCCAGAGTGGATCGGAAAGGTGAGCATTTGCATGCGCAAGAGCATGACGAAATTGACGCTTTTGAAGGTGGTATTGGTGCAACTCGCCGTTCCTTCCCGTCAAGACGTCGAGGAATATCAGAACTTGCGATCGACGGTAAACGAATTGGTTGGACGCATCAATGGTCGTTTTGGGACAGTGGAGTTTATGCCCATCCATTTCATGCACAAGAGTTTGGCGTTTGACGAACTTTGTGCCCTCTACGCTATCAGTGACGTCTGTCTTGTCTCTTCGACCAGGGATGGAATGAACCTCGTAAGGGCGCATATCTTCATTGCAACGTCCACTGACGCCCACGCTGCATCAGGTGTCGTACGAATATATCGCGTGTCAACAAGCTCGCCAGGGCGTTATGATCATTTCCGAATTCGCGGGAGCTGCTCAGAGTCTCAATGGATCCATTGTCGTCAACCCGTGGGACTCGCAACAAGTCGCGACAGCTATTCATGAAGCTGTCACGATGGACGCTGAGACACGTGCAGAGAACCATCGCAAGCTGTTCAAATACGTCAACAAGTACTCCGCGGCTTTCTGGGGGTCCAGCTTTATCAGGGAAATGGGCCGAATAAAACAAGCCACTATGGACAAAGAAGGTCAAGCAGGACTGACTCCAAGAACCGATGAGGAACTAGGAAGCGACATGGTGAATGGGCATGTACTTACCCCACAGGTGGTAAGCCCCACACCATGAAGCTTCAGAGAAGGTATGACTTCGTATATTTAGGAATTGACGCAGGGGATGGTTTTATATACACCCCTCCGTTCGTCCAGTATATCTATTCGCTGGCTTTTCTATATGATTATTCCTTTTTTGCGCAAGCTCGCATGACGAGCTGAATTTCTAGAACACATAGACGAATGGTTACTACGCCTTTTCTGGGTCACTGTTCATAGAATTTCTTCTAGTCACCATGTGTAGACAGCGTGCGGTCAGTTGGGTTCGCTTGCAGGGATTGCATAAGATCTGCACGAGTCTTGCATGGGGAGTATAATGGAAGTGCAATTGCTCCTCGCGTCGCGGTGGGTCACCGGGTCACCCATGTGGGGGCGACACCGTGGCGTTCTGACAAGTTCATGAAAGTGTCCCACTCGGGTGCATCGCACGGAAGCTTTGGTTGCACTATCCGTAGCGAGCTCCCCATCAAGCTGCGCAGGCCAGGAGTTGAAACGTTGACTGTCATTAGTGCTTCCATAGCGATCTTCACCAGCTGAATCGCTCTTCCAACGAGCCGGTTCCCTGGTGATCGAATTGGTCCGCAACTCCTTCCCTGACAGTGAGAACGCCTCTCAGACAGATGAAATGCCAAAGCCTCCGCCCGGACACGTTGTTCCATCCCAACATCCATGCGGGTGTTAACGGCTGGCAAGATAAAACGTTTTCTGTGTGACCCAACGGAAACCTACGTCCATTTTTGTCGGCTCTCTTGAGACCGGTTCGGTTTTGGGCCGTCCGTTTGGGGGCTAACCCCGTTCACCCGCCGGTTCGCCATGGAAAGGTTTCCAAATGGAACGTCCAAAAAGTGGCGTCACATGGCGGCCTTTCCGGTTGTTTCAAACCATTTTTTTTCCCTTCTCCTCTGAACTTGGTGCACTTTCCATTTCTCGGCCATCTAATTTGAATTATGATTTAATCTGTATGCTGACCATACCGCAGCAGTCGTGTCCTTGGCTCCGGTCATTGCTCGACTTGCGATGCGCATGCCGTTTTGCTACAACAAGGCGTCCTTTGTAATTCAACGGGTCCAAATCGTTTGTGGAGTGACGCTTGTTCCACCCGAAAAAACGAATTCACGCACGTTGGATGTCCGGCGCAGGTTCATGTTTCTGCGCGATCAGCATCACAAGAAAGCCCCATGGCGTTGTCTCTCCCGGGCAGCCTCCTCGCCCTCACGACTCAGAGACCATTCGTCGATCGCCATTCGAGGGCTATGTACTCTTGGCGGGCACGTCGTCCACCATAATGTGATGGCTGGGATCAACCCTCGGATAGATTGTATCGTACACGATCCCCTGAAAGCTGCCACCCAGTCATGGGGCGCGTGTGTGCGGCGTCCACTGGCAAATACATTTTGATGACGAGACGACCGCGTGTATCGTCAACCTTTTAACGTTGAGCGACACACAGTTGTTGGCCCCCCCTTCAAGATCCGCCTGATGGGATATACACGCATGATTCACCGATTGCTGTTGGGTAGCAGCATACGAGTGCCGGTTTCGTCGATAGCGCCACCTATGGGACGACATACACGTTCGTTGTGCCAACGTCGTGCGTTTTTGGCATTGCGCGTTCCGACGGTCTCTGAACAGCGACGATTACCTCCCCAGTATGTCGGTCGTGATATAGGAGAAGCCGATATTCCAGTGGACACTAGAAGACGCTGGCCAGAGCATGTGCGATTACAGAACTTGTTGCTCGGCCATAAGTTGTGTCCAAAACGAGAATCCACTTACCTGGATGTCCCTATCAGCAAGTCATCGCCTCGACTGACGGCGTATCACCGTGGATATACAAGTTTTCTTTTGTTGGATAGATCCAGTGGTGGCAGGTGATCCCGGATGTGAAACATGGCGTACTTGGACATGCCAAAACCTCACACGCGTGCGTCATTTGCTGCGTGGAGATGCGAGCGGAACTCCTTATTTGATGCGTCCTGAGGGTCCCTATAAGGAACGATGAACTGTTTTACTAGGATCTTCACGATAAGGCAAGGGCGTTGTCACCACAACCCTTGATTGCTGAATAGGCCTCATAATGGGGTTCGAGGGTGAGCCCTGTACCTCCAAGATGTGTCTTCTTGCCAATAGAATCGACGAATGTTCGAGTTTCTGGTCACCGAGCTTGAAAAAAAAAAAAAAAAAAACTTATTTCCGCCGGGATAAAGACTACCAGCCGTGTTCGTGGACCTTGTTTGGTTCTGTCGACACAATTATAAACTTTTTCTTTCATGTAGTCGTTTGAAAAAGACGAGTTGGAATGTTCTGCATGGAACGACGGGCTGTGTCGATTACTGGACTTGCCCTTTTTGGCAGGCTGAGCCCCCAGCGCCAAGGGCAAGAGAAACGGTGTATGGTTGCCAACATACGTAAGCTGAGCTGGCTTAAGCACACTGCAAACCAATTGGAGCGGGGTCATGCTATCAGATAGCTGGCGTGGCTAATATTGACTAAACACGCCGTGTGCGCGTGGATTCGGAACCTAAGCGAACGAGCAAACGCGTTTAATCGCAGGGAAAAAAAAAGGTTGATCGATGTGAACTATCCCCTCAATTGATGCGACAATTTCATGGCTGATGAACTGTTGACAGGGGATACAAGGTCAGGGCGTCCCTCGCCGCCAGTGATCTCCGTGACGCAAGGAAAGGGATACCCTTGGATGGCCGTGCCGCAGCAGCGCGCCGTGAGATAATCACCCTGTGGGATCGGGTGGGACGAGCCGACTCGAAAGCAAAGTGGTGAAGCTGTTTATAATGGGCAAACTAGGCTGTATGCAGAACTCCATCACGCAGTTGCGGCCGACAGGATCCCCCTAAATATACTGGGTGGTGCCTTGACAGAACGAGGGATCGAATGATACTATTTGCGAGTGCTGGTGCTCGCCATACTATACGCGGACAGCCGTAGAGGGGACACCGACCAAGGATAACGATACGACGTGGACGTGCGTGGATGACGTAGTGGTCGTGCTGCAGCATGGCTAATCTGTCGAGGGTTAAATGAGCCCCAGAAGAGCGAGAAGCTGCGGATATTCGCATGTTCGTCAAGACATTGGTTATCTCTGATTCATGGGACTAATTAGAGAATGGAAGAGACTGGTTGGGTGCCAGAAAGTTCTTAAGAAGACCGAGTGGGAGGATAGAATAGCGGACGAAGGTGATGTCGCCTCGGAACAGATCGGTGTGCACGAGGAGTCTCAGGGCTACTCGAGATACAGGATACATAATGAAGCACGGGAAGGAGGCGTGGAGGTCGGGAATGGGTGGGGAGACTGACGTCGATGCGCAGAAATAGCGGGCCGCGATGATCTGCGTCCGAAAACGGGCGCTGCCAGGATTGGCGACGGGACTGGGTGGAGACTGAGAGCTACGACGGCCATGTCATGGCGACGAGGACGGTGTTGAGGAAGGGCTGGGGGGCGTGCGTGCCAGTGGTGCCTTGGGATGCTTCCGGGTGGAATGAGGCTGTGTGTTCCAGTGGAATGTTCTGCTCACCGAGTCTGACACGAGTGGCCAGCTGCTGCTGGTTGGGATGGCGGTTTATTACATATATCCCTTGTCCTCCCCACCTCCGACTTTCCTCCCTCCCCTGTCCCCGACATGCCTCCCTCCACCAACAACATCCCTGCGATCGTCACCACCGATCTCTCCTCCAAACTCTCTCTCACCCCCGACGCCCCCCCC
>QGOH01010415.1:0-20149 GCA_003313155.1 Boletus sp. MG95 | reverse complement strand
CGGTGCATCCTGTGATGCATGGCATAACTTCACCATCGATGGCCATCGAATGACGATCATCGAAGCTGACGGGGTCGAAACTATTCCAGAACAAGTTGATTGGCTCCAGGTCCTTGCAGGCCAGCGATACTCTGTCGTGGTCGCCGCTAGTCAACCAGCAGACAATTACTGGATACGCGCAATGCCAAATCATGGGAACCAAACGTTCATTGATGGGCAGAACTCGGCGATATTACGCTACGCTGGCGCCCCGGCACAGGACCCAACCACGAATCAGGGGCTCTTTGTCGCACACTTTGAAGAGAGTCGACTTCATCCTCTTGAAAGATCCTCTCCTCCCGGCGTCCCTGAACTAGGTAAAGCAGACGTCGTCCTGAACCTCGTACCCGGATTCAACAACAGCTTCAATGTCAACGGAGTTCGCTTCAGACCCCCTCCAGCACCGGTCCTCCTTCAAATACTCAGCGGCGCTCGTCATCCCACGGAACTCCTTCCCAGCGGGAGCGTCTATGAACTACCCAGGAACAAGGTCATCGAAGTTCACATGCCCGCTAATGATCTCACCCCTGGAGGTGCTAGGGGCAGCCCGGTCAGTGATCCCCGATGATGAGTTTATTCTTATCGTTGACTGCGATCATATGAACCTCACAGCACGGCATCCATCTCCACGGTGTGAGGCACTTTCTATTCCATCGACGTCACCTTTTCACCAAGTGTTGCAGCACAACTTCCATGTGATTCGCACAGCAACGAATAGCACAGCGAATTTCATCGATCCTCTTAGACGGGATACCGTTTCGATGGGCTCGCAAGCCCAAAATTCCAACATCACGTTCCGATTTGTGACGGATAATCCCGGTCCATGGATTCTACACTGGTACGTAACTGCTGGTAGATTCTGACTGCGCATTCTGAAGCTTCTTCAGCCATATCGATTTCCACTTGTTCAAGTACGTGTCTTGGTCGATCTTCTTCATCCGCTGACTCGTGATTCCAGTGGTTTCGCTGTGGTGATGGCGGAGGCGCCTGACACGGCTGCAACACAGCAGAGCAATGCTTTGCCAAGTGCGTAATCGGATTCGTTGGTATAGCTTGGCCGGGTTGTTAAACAGCCGTCGATGACAGGTGTCTGGCATGACCTTTGCCCTGCCAACATCCAGGAGGCAACTGCCCTTTTCAACACTACGGGGGGCTTCAATCTTACCGCCTTTAACCTCACAACCAGCGCGAACTCGACCAATTTGAGCGCGGCTCGGACACTCTCTGACCCGCCCAGCCTCAGTAGAACGAGTTCCCACACGGACATCAGCACCATGCCACCGATCTTTAGTTCCTTGTCTGCATTCCCATAGAGAAATTGCACTCCCTCATTTTCCTTTCGCGCGTACCTTGACCATGCGCGCCTTGCGATTCATTTCATTGTGTGCCTCCTTCCTTTTATGATTTCCGATTACTGCCATTCATGTTCTAGAGCTCCCGTGCCAGCTGTCCTCGCCTTCATACCTTACACACTAATATACCAATTGGCGGTCTCCGTTGCTGGCAGCGATGCATGTGCCATTTATAGGTCTCTCTTACCCCTGTGTTTCGCTGTGATTTCAAGCCGGAACAGTGGAAGCTACGCGGAGGTGGTATTGGTCCCTGTTGGCCACAGAAATACTGGTCTGGCCGGGTGCCAGCGTCGTCAATTATGGAGGCGCGCACATTAATGCCAAGAAGTGGCTCATGTCTGATAGGAAACGTGGTTGATGCCACGAGACTGATGCTTGGCATTGAATATTGAGCTTGAAACGTAGGGACGATCATACTCGTGAAACGCTACAATGTAGTCTGCCACGGGTCATTTAAGGGCTCTGCTTGGAGGATGGCTGGAAGACCGTCAAGGAGTGGCGGCAGACGAAGTCGATAGAGTGTGAATATTGCTTCTCGCCATTCAAGTTTCAAGGATGGGCTGGTTGAACCACTTGGCCAGTCGCAAATGGTGGCTTCGGTACGTGCAACCAGATTTGGCTTGAAATTTGGACCTCCGCGCGGCGTGACTTTGTTCCGTCCAGCGACTCCGGCCAATGGTCTGCTATCAGACACGACTCGGACAGCAAAACAATTCCACGTTACAATGTGGACTTTTGTTTTGGGATCCCGCAGGCCCAAGTACCATTCCCGAGTCCATTCTCTCTCTCATCGAGCCGAGCACGCACTGACTTGCATGAGATTCGTCTCCTGGAGAGAGATCGTCCGCCACGTTCGGAATGACCCGACGGACGCGCCGCTATCTTGAATGATAGGGAATTTCGGAGCCGTTGGGTTGTGCGCCTGCCGCCTCTTCACATGGGCATCCATTTCTTCCAGCTGAAAATGTCTTGGCGATGATTGGTACCAAGTCTTCCCGGTTAGATCGGTCATCTCGCACCATGCACGGTCATCATTCTCTGATGACTTTAAGAGGCTAGTTTCTCAATGTTGTTATCTGGCTACTGACTCCTGAGACCATTCTTTCAATCGACTCTAGACAAGGGACGCTGAGGATCTGTAATTCTGGTCGTGTCTGGTCACGATTTTTGCAGAGTGCCACCCATCGCCAGGCACACGACCACAGCTCGATCGCTATCATCGTACCTATCCGTCTTATGGATTAGCCGTCAGGTGGTATGCAACGCTCAACATGTACACAATGAACCGAAACTAATATTTCCCCCGTACAGTCCTTTCCAGGTACACTCAGTGGCGGGATTGGCATCAGATGCACGGCGGTGGCCACCCGCACGGTTCCATGTACTCGGCGCTGTGGCATGATGGGGGGGAACGGTACAACACAAGAAGAGAGCGAGATACAGAAGGACGAGTCCCTCTTGTCATGAGGAAAGCATCTGAAATCACGCCGGAACGATTTTTCAGCATGCTCGACTATAAAAGACGTGCAAGAGTGCCAAAGTAGCACTCAACTCGTTCCCGCCAATTCCCTCTCGCAGTGTTCGAGAGATGTTTTTCTTGCCTATCCTCGCGCTGTCACTATTCACTAGCTTTAATACTAATGCGCTCTCGATCCTCGAGCCTTTGGACGCGGCCACGGATCCGCCAGTACTCGCTGGTAGATCCTCCGACGTGCTTGGACCTGTGAGCCAACTCTATGTCGCCAACAAATTCATTGCGCCAGATGGGTTCAACCGATCGTGAGTTGATGTTCATTGTCGCTTCTTAATACGTTCCCAACGTTTTGTAGAGCGACTCTTGCTAATGGTATATTCCCTGGGCCATTGATCAAGGCTAAGAAGGTGAGAATTATGATAGCATCTGGATTGGCGTGCTTATGCCTTTGTAGAATGACAACTTCGCTGTTCAAATCATCAATCAACTCACCGACGACACGATGCCTCTGGAGACTAGCATCGTAAGTAATTATACCTCTCATTTCGCGAATCGCGGTCTGATGTATCCCCAAAAGCATTGGCACGGGATGTATCAACGCAAGTCCAACTGGGCCGACGGTGCTGCATATGTCAATCAGTGCCCGCTTCGCCAGGACGAAGCGTTCACGGCCCGGTTCACTGTTAGTAATCAGAGTGGGACATACTGGTACCACGGACATCATGAAAATCAATATTGTGACGGACTTCGAGGGCCACTGGTCATCTACGATCCTCAGGACCCTCTAGCACACTTGTACGACGTTGACGATGGCAAGCTTTTACCCAATTTCTGACTGCGCTTCATCTGACAACTCCAAACAGAAACTACCGTTATCACTCTCTCGGACTGGTAAGCAGATTTCTTTGTAAATAAGCGGTCTGGTTTAACCCAGATTTAGGTATCACACGACCTCCAACATACTCGGTGGCGTCCTTGGGGCCGTGATTTCGGATTCGACGCTTATCAACGGCCTTGGTCGGTATGGTGGGGGTCCAGCGAGTCCACTGTCGGTCATCAATGTGAAACCGGGGATACGATATCGCTTCCGGTTGGTTTCCATGTCATGCGATCCTTCATTCAACTTCACGATTGATGGTCACCGGATGACCATCATTGAAGTAGACGGAACTTTGGTGGATCCTGTGGAGGTCGACTCGATACCCATCCTTGTTGGTCAACGCTACTCCGTCGTTGTTACAGCAGACCAGCCCGCTGGGAATTATTGGGTTCGTGCGTCGAGTCCCCAAATCAACACCTTCGAGGGCGGCCAAAATTCGGCTATCCTGCGGTATAATGGAGCCCCAGCGCAAGATCCCACGTCAGCACCTGGACCGTATGAACTCGCGTTCGATCAGGGCAGCCTTCACCCGCTCATCGATCCAGGCGCTCCTGGGATACCCGAGATCGGAAAGGCGGACGTGAACCTTCAGCTTGCTCCGGGCTTTACTAATACGGGGTCCTTTATGCTCGGCAATGTGACCTACGTCAACCCCCCTATCCCTGTGCTTCTCCAGATTCTCAGTGGAGCAAGGCATCCTTCAGAACTGCTCCCAAATGGAAGCGTCTATGAGCTTCCCCTGAACAAGGTTGTAGAGTTAAACTTCCCGAACCCTGTTGGGGCTCCTGGCGGCCCTGTGAGTGCCATGTTTGCAAAATGTCATTCCATCCTGACTCTGCGTGTGCTTTTTTTCTAGCACCCTATCCACTTGCACGGCGTATGTGGTTCACTCCGCCTTTCGTTGTCTCCAACTAACTTTTTCTCAGCACAAATTTGATGTTGTGAGGGTTTCGGGTAGCAATGTGACGAATTTCGTGAATCCTGTTCGGCGCGATGTCGTGGCCCTGGGCACGAGCGCTACTGACAATGTGACCATTCGCTTTACCACGGATAACCCGGGACCTTGGTTCCTTCACTGGTGAGTGATTCCCTCGAGAGTACTATGAGGCCATGATCTCACGTGTTATGGGTCTAGTCACATTGACTGGCATCTTCACCAGTACGTCAAGTTCAGTGGATGAAGATGAGTGAGAACTGATCCTCGTCTAGCGGATTTGCTGTCGTGATGGCAGAAGCACCGGCCGAAGCGGCTGTAGAAGAAGCTGCAGTGGTACCAGGTACGTCCCGACCCTGATCGCCGTGCTGGCGCAAACTGCAGAGATTGAGATGGATCGCTTCTTCGTACAGACGACTGGAAGGCACTGTGCCCTTCCAACACGACCTGAGGAGAAACTCGCCTGGAAGTACCCGGCAACTCATATTTCGGTCCTGGTGTTACGTTCGTTCTTTGGGCCGGGACGGTGGCAGTATACGTGGTCAGAGGAAGGACACCATGTTCGCTATGACGATATATGTGACGCTGAGTGTACGATTCTGCAACACGTTCCTGCTTTCAGTTGTGTGCGTGGACTCTGAGTGGTAGAACTAAACGCCGCGTCACGAGTAATGTGAGTGAGGTCGAGCGTCGAGATGAGCACCGGCGAGTCGGATATTCAATGACAGTACTGGGAAGGGATGGAGAACAGGTAGAAATTCCGAGCTGCTCCGGGGTACATGGCAACACGTACCACCACAAGTTTATGTACAGCATACTACCTCAGATCATCCCCTAGACTCCCACATCAAGCTTGCTGATACCCTAGTGTGTGTAGCCACACTACTTGGCCATCAATATGGAAAGAGCATGCGACCTCACTACACGGCTCCAACTCTGTCCGACCCAGATCCCACACGCACGGACTGCACCAGTGCCATGCCACCCGCCTGTACTTTAATCATTCGCGCCTTGCGATTGATTGTTCATAGCGGCCTCCGTTACTTGCAGCGGTGTACCGTTTGTAGGTCTCTCTTGCTCCTGTGATGGGCTCCGCTGTTGCTTCGACTCGGGGTGATGTCGCCGAAGCGAACCTGTGCGTGGTCCCTGTTGGACATAAAAATACCAACTCGATCTGACCGGGTGCCAGCCGCATAGTCAATTATAAAGGCACACAAATCGGAGGTGCCTCGCGTCTGAAAATAGAGGGCATATGAGAATATGTATATGTATTGATTTATGAGATTCGAGGCAACGGTGAACGCGACTGGCGGGGATAAGTGAGGCTAGTTCGGCGCGGGCTCTGGGGCCCGGACATCGAGAGTAGAAAAGTCGGCCCCCCTGCCATTCAAGGATGGGCTGGTCGAGCAATTTCGCCAGTCTGGTGCTTGTAATCTGATGGCCGACTCTGATGCAGTAACGTACAGCCAGAATTTGAATCTCCGCATGGTTTTGGCTTTCTTCCGTCCACCAACTCCGGTCAACAGTCTGTACGCCTGTGAGACACGACGCCGTCGGACGGTAATTCCACGTTGCGAGGTGGACTTTATTTCGAGATCCCGCAGGTCCAAGGCCGCCGCTGGTACCATTCCCAAGTCTCAACTCTCTCATCGAGCCGAGCACGCACCGACTTGCGTGAGATTCGCCCCCTGAATCACGACGTTTGATCCGTCCACCACGCTCGGAATGACCCCTCTGGCCCATCTGAATCGTTCCATGTCACCAGTGACTCGATGGATACGCCACATATTTGCTATCGTGAAGGAGAGACAAATTCGCCGGGGCCGTTGGCTTGCGTAGCCTGCGCTTGTCGCCACTCCAGCATCGGCCATCTTTCTCTCCCGTCTGGGAATGTCTTGGTCATGGTTGGCAAAAAATCTTCCCGGTTAGATCGGTAATCCTGTACCTTGCGGAGCCACCATTCTCTGACGAGTTTGAAAGGCTAGCTTTTCACCATTGTTATCTGGCTACCGAGACCGTTCTTTCGATTGACCCTAGATAACGGAAACTGGGCAAGTATCTGCGATCCTGGTTTTGTCTCGTTGCCATTTGTGCAGAGTATCACCCATCGCCAGGTGCACAACCACAGCTCAATCGCTGTGATCGTGCCTACCTGTCTTGTTAGCCGTCGGCTGGTGTGCATCACTCAACATGTACACAATAAACTGAAATAATCTCTCCCAAGTCGCCCCGTATGTCGGTAGTGATCCAATTTTCTCTCCCGGTTGAGGAACTAATACCTTCCCTGTACAGTCCTTTCCAGGTACGTTTACTGGCCCTTTCAGTGGCGGGATGGGCATCAGATGCACAGCAATGGCTACCCGCAGTTTCATGCCCTTGGCGCCGTGTCGTGAGGGGAGCAGTATAACACAGGAATAGAGTGAGCGACGGAAGGCTGAGCCCCTCTTGTTACGGGAACAGCATCTGAAGTCACATCGATTTTCAGCGCGCTCGAATATAAAAGACGTGCAAGGGTGCCTATCATTCATATCAACTCTCCCGTAATATTCGAAATGTATATCTTGTCTATCCTTACGCTTTCACTATTCACTATCTCTAATGCGCTCTCGATCCTCAAAGCTTTGGACTCGGACACAGATCCACCAGTACTCGCCGATACATCCGCAAACGTGCTTGGACCTGTGAACCGACTTTATATTGGGAACAAAGTCATTGCGCCAGATGGGTTCAACCGATCGTGAGTTGATGTTCATTGTCGCTTCTTAATACATTACTGACGTCTTGTAGAGCGACTCTTGCTAATGGTGTATTTCCTGGGCCATTGATCAAGGCTAAGAAGGTGAGAATTATGATAGCATCTGGATTGGCGTGCTTATGCCTTTGTAGAATGATAACTTCGCTGTTCAAATTATCAATGAACTCACGGACGACACGATGCCTCTGGAGACTAGCATCGTAAGTAATTATACCTCTCATTTCGTGAATCGCGGTCTCATGTATTCCCCCAAAGCATTGGCACGGAATTTCTCAGCGCAAGTCCAACTGGGCTGACGGTGTTGCATACGTCACTCAGTGCCCGCTTCGCCAGGACGAAGCGTTCACGGCCCGATTTACTGCTACCGGTCAAAGTGGAACGTACTGGTACCACTCACACTATTCAACTCAATATTGTGATGGACTTCGAGGGCCACTGGTCATCTACGATCCTCAGGACCCTCTAGCACACTTGTATGACGTTGATGATGGCAAGTTTATATCCAATTTCTGACTGTGCTTCATCTGACAACTCCAGACAGAAACTACCGTTATTACTCTCTCAGATTGGTAGGCGAAAATTCTATTTCAGTTAGTAAAAGGTCTAGTTTGACCCGGATTTAGGTATCACACGAGCTCTAACATACTCGGTAACCTCTTTGTGCCGGTGCTTTCGAATTCGACCCTTATCAACGGCCTTGGTCGCTATGCTGGCGGTCCAGCGACTCCATTCTCGGTCATCAATGTCCAACCGGGGTTACGATATCGCTTCCGGTTGGTCTCCATGTCATGCGATCCTTCATTCAACTTCACGATTGATGGTCACCGGATGACCATTATTGAAGTCGATGGGAATCTGGTGGATCCTGTAGAGGTCGACTCGATACCCATCCTTGCTGGTCAACGCTACTCCGTCGTTGTTACAGCAAACCAGCCCGTTGGGAATTATTGGGTTCGTGCGTTGAGTTCGGGTTCCCAAACCAACACCTTCGAAGGCGGCCAAAATTTGGCTATCCTGCGGTATAAAGGAGCCCCAACCCAAGATCCCACGTCAGCACCTGGACCGTATGAGCTCGCGTTTGATGAGGGCAGCCTTCACCCATACATCCACCCGGGCGCTCCTGGGATACCCGAGATCGGAAAGGCGGACGTGAACCTTCAAATTGCTCCGGGCTTTAATGCGGGGTTCTTTACACTTGGCAATGCGACCTACGTCAACCCCCCTATCCCTGTGCTTCTCCAGATTCTCAGTGGAGCAAGGCATCCTTCAGAACTGCTCCCGAACGGAAGTATTTATGAGCTTCCCCCGAACAAGGTTGTGGAGTTGAGCTTCCCGAACCCCCTTGCGGCTCCTGGCGGCCCTGTGAGTGCCATGTTTGCAAAATGACATTCCATCCTGACTCTGCGTGTGCTTTTTTTCTAGCACCCTATCCACTTGCACGGCGTATGTGGTTCACTCCGCCTTTCGTTGTCTCCAACTAACTTTTTCTCAGCACAAATTTGATGTTGTGAGGGTTGCGGGCAGCAATGTGACGAATTTCGTGAATCCCGTTCGGCGCGATGTCGTGTCCATTGGCACAAGCGCTACTGACAACGTGACCATTCGTTTTATCACGGATAACCCAGGACCTTGGTTCCTTCACTGGTGAGTGATTCCTTCGAGAGTACCATGAGATCGTGATCTCACGCGTTATGGGTCTAGTCACATTGACTGGCATCTTAACCAGTACGTCAAGTTCGATAGATTAACGTGACTGAGAACTGATCCTCGTGTCTAGTGGATTTGCTGTCGTGATGGCAGAAGCACCGGCCGAAGCGGCTGCAGAAGAAGCTGCAGTAATACCACGTACGTCCCGTCCCTCGCCGTGCTAGTGCAACCTGCAGAGACTGAGATACCCACAGCGGACTGGGATAAACTGTGCCTCCCTGACACGGCTTGGGGACAAACACGCCTGGGAATGCTTGGCGACTAGGGCACGCATGTTGAGGTCCCGATGTTTTCGTTCCTCGCGCTGAGGCGTCAGGGTACATGGATAGATCAAGGACATTAAACTCGCTATTACGATATTTATGGTGCTGAGCGTACCGTACCAACTACTAATGTAACTCGTTCCTGCTCCACACCCCTGTGTGTGTGTGTGCGCGCGCGCGAACGCTGATTAGTACGACCAAAGTAAGTAATGCAGGCACGCAAGTTTGATGGAGCCCGCTCGAACGTCGAGAGTAGCGCTAGCGACACCCAACGACGACAATAGAACAAGAAACGTACTCTGGGGTGCACAATAGCATACACTCTAGATGCAGGTGTAACGACTCTGATTGAGTAGCTAAGTTGTAAAGCGAGCAAGGTAATCTACACCGAGGGCCGTGCTGTGATATATTTGGCTGCCCCACCGGCCCCACTGTCGGTCGAGCATCGGCTATCGCCGAGGAGCGCACAACCTTCATATCTAATGGGGACCGAGTAAGGTCCGATATGACGCTACTCGGGTCATTTTCATTGGTTTACCATACAATTTACAGTAAATCCATTGGTTTTTTTGATTTTTTACTAACTCCGAAACTGGGCGAGGCTTTCATACCCCGTGATGGGCGTCGGGATCTAGAGTTCGGGCCCGTCGTGTGTCGTCTGCTGTGCCCGCGCGGCAGCCAGATACGGTGTCCCAGGGCTAACCCTGGGATTCCCCGCGGAGAGCATCGATCATCGCTGACGGGCACAAAGAGGTCGGTTGACCGCGACGCCGTCTAGATACATACCTTGGCGAGTTATCGATTCATATCGATTCATATCGACGGCGACTTTCGGGAGTTAGTACTTATCACCGAATGGGGGTTCTTGGTCCATGGTTCTTGTTCACCATTCGGACTGATCGGACTCGGAACTCGAGTGGTACTGGCGAGCAACATCACTCACTCCGGATGGGGTTCCAAGGCTCACGATAAGAGCTCATTTTGGGTATATAAAGGGGCCAGCGGAGCGATATCGAATTTGGTCCCATGGTACGACGAAGTTGAGAACGGCTCAGATAATGCGATTTCAGAGATGACGCACATTTGTGTACCGTACGCGCATCGTGCACCCGGAGTGGCGTGGAAGCGCCTCGCTCCTTGGGCGTATATACGGTCGATGATTCGGAGAAGCCATGGTGGCATCTCTGTTTCATATATCGGCAGCCAGTGTTCATGAGGCGGCGATTGTGTTTATTTTAGTTTTATCAACGTTTCAAGCCAGACGATGCAATTGGACACCGTGAACGCGTTCTGGGTCTTCCAGGGAGCCATCATTCGTAACTGAACGGAGCAGCAGCAGACGCGGTATGGATTACGGTACGCACCTGTTCTACGCCACCTGAAAGAGACAGTTGATATAAATACCGCACGGGTTTGGATATGAATAGACGAGAGACGCTGACGCTGAGCTGACAATGGAAATAAAACCAGACATATGTTGGCGGTAGAGCGACGTACCCGCTCCGGCGGAATCCGAAGCCGTCGGGAGCTTGGAGCCACCCAATCCGCATATACTTGCAGTCTGTGTTTCACCGTTGCACTCATCACATAGGACGAAGTCTAGGATCGCCGCATGGGCCGCCTGGCTTTACACACCAGCATCATCCTCCGAAGGGCTCGCAAGTCCACCTTACGAGCAGAAATGGCAATAAAGTACGACCCGGGGCTAGCATATGTCGTCGAGCACAGCAGATCGATCAGAGGTGCCTCTGGGCCATATTCAGGATGGGGAACACATGTGAGTCATTGTTGGTTGACGATGCTTGGTAAGGATTTCAATGCTCTGTCCAGCCCGACGGCCAGACTTTGCCGTGCGTGAATATTCTCTGTGGTATGTAGATCACATGCGATGGAGAGGTGATAGCATCAGGCGCTCCTGCTACTTGCCATTACGACAATACATCCCAGGTTGTGGGCGTAGTGCGACATCTCGGCACCGAATCAGTACAAGCACCGTCGCTAGCGTTCCAGACTCCTCGGACTCGGTGACTCGCTCCTACCCCAAGGTCGACGTATCGCCAGCCAGCCAGGGACTTCGGGCCAGTGTCACAAATTTAGAACAGTTCGGCCGCATTCTGGTTATGTACTATCATTGTACGTGGCGCGCGGATAGTAAGGAACGTGTTTTGACTTTGTGAGGTAACGTCGGGTTCCTCAGTGATGTGTAGCACAACCGGTCCACTTTGATGAACTTACTCCACAGCCATGAATCACGGAATATCTTATGCTAGCACCACCAGATATGTGTCAAGTCAGCTTTCGTAGGCGTGCGACGGAGTTTCGCAGTGGGATTCAACTGGTAAGTTTGAGAGAGTCTCCTGATCCAGTAACTCAGTATGTCCACTGATAACAAATTTGCGAATTCGAAGCGCTCCGATTTCACTGCGGCGTAAAGTATCGCTCTTTACTAGGAAACTGCCAGAAGATGCAGTGTGGTGGCTGGCGTTGCATTCATGAACATCAACAGTTAGTACGTATACAGTGCCTGACAATGCCCTGGTAGGCTGTTAGGGGAAGGTCACTATTCGCATCTCACTAAGTACAGATACCCAGGTTCATCATCATTCGTTGTCAAGCTTGAAGTGTATAAAAGCGAGGAGCCCAAAAGCCTCTCGCTATCCTGTTACCTGGACGCCAGTTAACCATTTATTTTCTGCCCTCCTTGCTCAGTCTTCGCTGAGTAGTAGGCGTTACTCCACTCCCTGTAATGCATATTCTCTTGATCTCATTCCTTTATGTCGCGTCCATCGTGTCGCGTGCTGCAACTCTCGCGGTCGTCGGACCCACCACTAACCTAACGATTTCCAATGGGGTGATTGCACCAGATGGTCTCTTACGCTCGTAGGTCGTATTTCGGTCGATCGATCCTTTCTATTGACCCCACTTCAGGGTTACACTTGCCGGAGGCACTTTCCCTGGACCGCTGATCAAAGCTAACAAAGTGTGTCCATCAACGACAGTCGCTGCTCGTCTGACTGATTCGATCGAAGGGAGACAGTTTTGCAATCACTGTCGTCAACGAGCTGGAAGATCCAGAGATGTGGCTGAGCACCAGTGTGGTATGTACTAGGTAGCTCGACCAGACACCCGCATTCACGCCTCCTTCAGCATTGGCACGGAATTTTTCAGAATGGTACAAACTATGTTGACGGTACATCGTTTGTCACGCAATGTCCGATCAGCCAGAACAACTCCTTCCTTCATCAATTCAATGCGCAGGACCAAGCGGGGACGTTTTGGTATCACTCACACTACTCTTCTCAAACGTGCGACGGGTTGAGAGGACCTCTGGTGATATACGATCCTGAGGATCCTTATCTGGACATGTACGATGTGGACGATGGTAAGTGGACATCACGAAGCGGTAAACCTTGTGATGAGATCGTTTTGCAGAGACAACTGTGATTATGCTCGCAGATTGGTATGTATTTTGTTGTGTCTTCGAGGTAGTTCTGATTGTTTCACGTGTCAAGGTATCATATCCCATCTCCAGTGCTGAACTACTTCGCTGGTGTCAATGCTGCCTCCTCGGTTGTCAACGGACTCGGGCGTTACGCAGGCGGGCCTAGCACGGAGCTCGCTGTTGTTACCGTCGAATATGGGAAGCGCTACCGCTTCCGTTTGATCGCGATGTCCTGCGATCCAAACTTCGTGTTCTCTATCGATGGACACAACTTCACCATTATCGAAGCTGATGGAATTTCGACGCAGCCGCTCCTTGTAGATTCGATCCAGATATATGCTGGGCAGCGCTACTCTATTGTCATGAACGCCACGCAGCCAGTCGGAAACTACTGGATACGGGCCTTCCCAAGTACCCCTGGTGCAACCTTCACGGGTGGACTCAGTTCCGCTATTCTACGCTATAGTGATGCGCCAGTCGAAGACCCGACGACCAGCAGCACGACGAGTGTGGCGCCTCTTTCAGAACAGAATTTGCACCCTCTCGTTGATCCAGGAGCACCTGGCACCCCCGGGTATGGGCTTGCGGACACCAATATTGTGCTCACCGCAAGTAACATTGGCGGTCCATACTTTATGAACGGGTTTCGGTACCGGCCTCCAACTGTACCGGTGCTGTTGCAGATTTTGAGTGGTGCCCAACAAGCGACCGACCTCTTGCCGAATGGGAGCGTGATTGTCTTGGAACCTAACCAGGTTGTTGAATTGACTATGAAGATCACTGGCATTGGTGGCCCTGTGAGCTCTTGTTTTCAATCGTTTCTATGGAATTACTCACAAAGGCCCAGCATCCCATCCACCTTCATGGGGTTCGTATATCCCCTAGGAGCTATCCGCACATCTGACTTGATTTACAGCATCCATTTGATGTTGTTCAAAGTGCAGGTAACAGCACATTCAACTACGTAAATCCCGTCCGTCGAGACGTGACCTCCGCTGGCGTACAAGGACAACAAGTGGTTATTCGATTTGTAACAGACAATGCCGGTCCATGGTTCCTGCACTGGTACGGCCATTTGTCACTAACGATGTGTCACTCATCCTGATACCCCCCATCTAGTCATATCGACTGGCATCTAGAAGCGTTGGTGTCTTTTTCATTGTCGCGTTCTGAAGGCTTGCTCATCAGTTCTTAGTGGCTTTGCTGTAGTGCTGGCTGAGAATCCTGCGGGAGTGAGTAGTCATCTTGGTACTATTCCTGGTAAGCATCTTTTGTCGACTCCCTGAATTCACCATATAAACATTCGAACAGGGGCATGGTCCGACCTGTGCCCGTTGTACGATTCATTGTCCGCATCACAGCTGGGAGCTGTGAATGCCTCCGAGGAGGCTGCTAGTCTTACTTCGGCCCTACTTCCGGACTGATATGTTTTGTAATTTGATGTGGAAGGTTGATTTAGAGATATGGGACGTTCCAGGGACTATTGATTCCATGTAGACTAATTCGTTTAATCTGGACATTTTCTTGCTCTGCCTCGCTGATTCCGTACGAATCGGTCGGAATATCACTCTCAGAATGGTACAGCGAGGAAACGTTCACTGAGCTTGTGATCGTCGTTCAACGAGGGGATGTTGACGTGCCTTTGAATCGATACAGCACCCATGGTCCAAGCCTAGATGCCTGGCAAACATCAACGCAGGGATCGTCGACGTGCGTTAGTTTGGTCCGTGTGTCTATCCACTTCTTTGTTGTGAACGATCTTGATGCCCTACCAGTGAGCGCTTGGGCCCCCAACCGGGCTGAACCTGGCTGGTTGACTCCGAACGAGACGGGCTTTGTACTGCCAAGGGCTTGCACATCCTGCAGCCCAGGCTTCGCTTCTAGTCGGCCGTGAGCGATAGTCTGCCGCCCACACCGGGATCCAAATTATCGAGGCAAGCCGATGTGATCGATGATAGACGACAGTCTGGTGAAATCGGTCGGCGTTTGGCAGCATGCGGGGGCCCATGATGCATGATGGCGCATAGCTTGGACATACTTGGCAACGTGGGGCTTGGCTCGCCGCACGCCAGTGGAATTAACTCGGCACTTGAGGGGGCAGCGTTAGATTGTTTGTAAGGGCCGGCCGCCGATCTGCAAGGGGCTGGGAAAATACGGCCTATCAACATGCAATCATCATAACGCCATGGCCATCAGTATCGGTTTTGCTACCACGCGACCACCGATGCTCGACAACGTACGGGAACCCGGCGGGGTGGTTATCCTAGAATACCCATCAACGTTAATTAAGTCGGCAATGCATGGAAAATTCAGGCTGGTTGATACAAGTTTTAGTTTTAGTTTTAGTTTTAGTTTTTTTTTTTTCGTCGTGCGGATGATCGATGAGGTACAACGTGTCACTTACGCACGTTTTGGTCGTTATCTTATCGGTCAGCACCCGGGTGAGTAGCAGATTCGTTGTGGAGCTGCATGATAGACTCACTGTTTCACTCATCATATTTGGTTCTTTTGTTCGGTTCTGTGTCTTGTTGAGTCAATCAGTGACGCTTCGCTACATGACCATTTTCAGAAGGATTAGCAAACCATTAGGTTATGGCGGCGCAGGAGGTTCTCCCTCGTGTCGCTACACATGGTTTTCGTCAATGAAAAGCAGGTAAAACTTGGGTAGTTCGGAACCTTGATAGTAGCCGCCAAGTGTCCTCGGCTTGCTGGTTTGAAGTTGTTTCTGGGATGCGGCCTGACAGCCTCTAGCCAGTAACTCGGAAAGAAGCAAGCGGGGTATGTATGTTGTGAATCGGAGCTTGAATATGCACGCGTGCGGTTGTCGGACTCTCAATATTGGTTGATAAGTCTTAGCCGGGGTGGCGAACAGATGCCTGTGACGTTGCCTGTCACAGGCTAGTACCCTTGACGAAGCATTAGCACAACGTTAGCAACGCGAGAAAGTTTCGGCAACGGAGAGTCGTTCCGAGTTACATGGCTCGACTTAGACTAGTAGCACCCTTCTATGAAAGCCATAGAGCAAAATATATACAAGATCAACCCACAGCCGCCGCCGATCTAAAATTACCCGTGTCAACAACTCTTTGCTCGGGTGACATCCTTCACTATCCAAATCTCAAGATCAGTATGAAGGCTACTGAGAGCATGTGGTGCAGATCTCACATTATAGACCACCATGTGACGAGCGGTATTGGCCAGACAAGGAGGGCCATCATGATGCATGGCAACAAGTGGCAGCGAGTGGCTAGCGACATTGCTTCAGGATAGCAGCACATGGGTGGGGACAAGGGTGGATACAGGTACGGCGGGCATCCGAGATCGACTCGCCTTCTTGGGCTCAACTTGGCAGTCGATTTGAGAGTCGACTGTACATTCGACGGTAAGCGCTTGCGCTAACACGACGCTCCGAGTCTCGCTTGTTGGTGGATGTGCGGCGTTAAATGGTGTTACTCAGCTCTTTGCTAAGACACTGCCAAAGGATGCACTGCGTGTCATAACTGTTATTGAGTACGTATGCGGTGTACTTGGCATCGAGCTGTGATTAATGGTTCGGCAAGGACATCCGACGCGCACCAGGTGACAGATAACCGCCATTATTTCGCTTCACCGCCCCGTCAAGCTGAGCGCGTATTTGCGGCATAAAAGCGACGACCCCTTGACAATGAATCCTCGTCCCTTTGCTGCCCGGACGCCAGTTAACCATTTATTCTCTGCCCTCGTTACTCAGTCTCTACTGAGCAGCGGGCGTTATTTCATTCCTTGTAATGTATGCTCTCCTGAGCTCCTTCGTTTCATTTTTTTCCATCGTCCATGCCGCGTCCATTGTTTCGCGTTCCACGACCAGTCCTCTGCTACCCCCCAATACTATTGGACCCGCCACTAACTTAACGATTTCCAATGGGATGATTGCACCAGATGGTTTCTTGCGCTCGTAGGTCGTATTTCGATCCCTCGCTCCTTTCTATTGACCCGACTCAGGACTACACTTGCCGGAGGCACTTTTCCTGGACCGCTGATCAAGGCTAATAAAGTGTGTTCTTCAACGACAGTCTCTCCTTGTCTGACTGATTCAATCAAAGGGAGACCATTTTGCAATCAACGTAGTTAATGAACTGAAAGATCCAGAGATGTGGCTGAGCACCAGTGTGGTATGTACCAAGTAGCTCGACGAGAATCCGGTATTCACGCGTCCCCCAGCATTGGCACGGAATCGTTCAGAATGGTACAAACTATGTTGACGGTACATCGTTTGTCACGCAATGTCCGATCAGCCAGAACGGCTCCTTTCTGCACCAATTTGATTCCCAGGACCAAGCGGGGACATTTTGGTATCACTCACACTATTCTTCTCAAACGTGTGACGGGTTGAGAGGACCTCTGGTGATATACGATCCTGAGGATCCTTATCTGGACTGGTATGATGTGGACGACGGTAAGTGGACAGCATGAGACCATTGGCTCTTTAATGAGATCGTTTTGCAGAGACAACTGTGATTACGCTTGCAGACTGGTATGTATTCTATTGTGTCTTCGAGGTAGTTCTGATTTCGCGTCAAGGTATCATATCGCATCTCCGGTGCTGAACTACTTCATTGGTGTCAATGCTAACTCCTCGCTTATCAACGGTCTCGGGCGTTACGCAGGCGGGCCCAGCTCGGACCTCGCCGTTATTAACGTCGAATATGGGAAGCGTTACCGCTTCCGTTTGGTCGCGATGTCTTGCAACCCATATTTCGTGTTCTCTATCGATGGACACAACTTGACCGTTATCGAAGCTGATGGAGTTTCGACGGAGCCACTTCTGGTGGATTCGCTCCAGATATTGGCTGGGCAGCGCTACTCTGTCATCATGAACGCCACGCAGCTAGTCGGAAACTACTGGATACGGGCCCTGCCAAACACTCCTGGTTCCACATTCGCCGGTGGACTCAGTTCTGCTATTCTACGCTATAGTGGCGCGCCAGTCCAAGACCCAACCACTAACCTCGGGAAGAGTGTGATGCCTCTTTTGGAACAGAATTTGCATACTCTCATCCATCCCGGAGCACCCGGCATCCCCGAGTATGGGCAAGCGGACACCAACATTGTGATCACTGCCGACAATATTGGCGGTGCATACTATATGAATGGGGTTCGGTACCGGCCTCCAACTGTGCCGGTACTGTTGCAGATTTTGAGTGGTGCCCAACAAGCGACCGACCTTATGCCGAACGGGAGCGTGTTTGTCTTGGAGCCCAACAAAGTGGTTGAGTTGACGATGAAGACGGGTGGCTTTGGCGGCCCTGTGAGCTCATTCTTGATCGTTTCCATGGAGTTACTTACAAAATTTCAGCATCCCATCCACCTTCATGGGGTTTGTACATCCCTAAGGAACTATTTGCAGGTCTGACCTGATTTACAGCATGCTTTCGATGTTATTCAAAGTGCGGGTGACAATACGACCTTTAACTACAAAAACCCCGTTCGTCGAGACGTGGCGTCCTCTGGCATTCAAGGGGAACAGATGATCATTCGATTTGTGACAGACAATGCCGGTCCGTGGTTCCTGCACTGGTACAGTCATTTATCATATCTACGATGTGCAACTCATCCTGACACCGCCCATTTAGTCATATCGACTGGCATCTAGAAGCGTCAGTGTTTTTTCATTGCCATGTTATGGAAGTTTACTAATTGGTTCTTAGTGGCTTTGCTGTGATACTGGCTGAGAACCCTGCCGGAGTGCGTAATCATCTCGGCACGATTCCTGGTAAGCATCTCCGTCAATTCCTCGGAAGTCATTTTCTAAACATCCGAACAGAATCATGGTATGAGCTGTGCCCGAAATACGATTCAATACCCCCATCACAGCTAGGGGCTGTGAATGCCGAGCAACAGGCCGCTAATATCACTTCGTTGCTACTTCCGAACTGATGTGTTTTATGATGTGAACCGGGAGGTTCGCTTGGAGAGATGGGACGTTGGGACTGTCGACCAAATGTAGATTAATTGCTTAATATAGGTGTCTCCTTGCTCTGTCTTGTTGATTGCGTATATATTGGTAGTATGTATATAAGATACCTTTGTACCTTTGACCCACTAGTTTGTGCTGTGTTGCCATGTGTTTTGTGTGGGACTGTCCATTTCATCTTGTTGAGTTGTCATTAGTTATGGCTGCTACATGTAATGTCCCCACAGAATTGGAGGGCAAGGTGGTCATGTTTTCACCTGTTCCCTAGGTAAGCATTTCTGAAAGTATACTGGGAAATCATTCAAAGATTCCACAATCTCATGTTGACATCCTTTCGAGCCCCAATCCGCTCGTATATTGCCCAAGCGCCCACCCGTCATCTCTTCTCAGATACCTGATGTCTTCCTCTTCGGTCTTAGCAGCGTTCACCGTATTTAAGATATTCTATCGCTCCTTCCCTCGACAAAGGTACGAGTAACAGTTGGTCTGTCTCGGTCCAGTCTTGAGTATATCACCGCCACTCCTGGCTCGACCACTTTCAATCTAGGCTGATACATTGGACACAGACAATCTTGGACAGATGAATGATCCCATCGCAGAACAACGCTGGGCTGTCGCCATGGCAGAGACAGTCTGCGTTGCGGGTTGCACTTGCATTTTCTGCGCTCGACGCTCGGTATGTATAAAATCGCTCACCCTCGGATTCCGGCTCACATTTCGTCACAGGACGCTGACGCTCAAGCGGATCACACGCGCACCGCCCCAAGATCCCGCCCACGAAGGCATGTCCGCCGCTCGTTGCCTTCTACAAGCAGCATCATGGAAGTGTTATACCCATCGTCCTATCTGGGTACCCCTCCCGCCTTTCCTGACCCCCCTTCGTACTTTCCGGGAGACGCCCATCCTTCCACTGCTCAAGGGAATCACAGAGAACGCACTCCACTGATCTCCTCGACGACGACTGCCGCAGGGGGGATGCTCGCACCATCTAGCCATCACGATCCCTTAGTCGAGGCACCTTCACTAACTGGAGTCCCATCTCCGGGGGCTCTTCCTGGGAGAGTCCCACCAACCGAGCCCAACGCTCCCGTCGTCGGTTCAAGCATTGAAGTCTTGGAGGAGGTTGAACCGCCACCTGCTTATTCTCGCTTCGACGAGAGTCAGTCACGTCTTCCTGTCGCTTCGGATTTGTTCGGGCCATATCCGCATATCTCGGTGGTTGACCCACCCGTGTGCGACGAAGGAGGTAGAAGAACGTAGCAGCGGTTTGGAAACGACAAAAGACGATCGATCACGGACGGCATAGAAGAAGCAATCCATCCATGTCTCGATTGTATCTTATTTGATGTC